>JASAOO010003484.1:63878-75932 GCA_030849075.1 Zelonia costaricensis | reverse complement strand
GCCACACCCGCTCACGGCAGAAAGTACGAGAGCTGGCGCACGAGGGATGCGAAGTAGACGCAGTTGCTCTCGGCCGAGTGCTGCCCCTGCGCCGGTAGCTCCATGTTGAGCAGCGCCTGGAACTCCGTCAGCCGCTGCACGACCCGTGCCTCCTCCGACCCAACCGAGAGCACGCCAATGCAGTTGCACAGCAGCACATTAAGGAAGTGGAAGGCGAGGCCCGTGTGGCGGGCGACGTCGTACGTGAGCCCGCGGCTGCGACACAGCGAGAAGAAGGTCGAGTGCCGAATCGAGGAGATGTACGGGTTGAACAGCACGCCGCTGTAGACGTACACGAGGGGCTTGCCGGTGCTGGGGTTCACGCAGGTGCCGGCGCGCTCGTCCCACACCGACCCACTCAGTAGGGCGGCGAGGGCGTGCGCCGAGGCCGTGTTGGATAGCCCAAAGTCCACGTCGACGCCCCACAGCCGCGGCGCCGGGGCTGCCGACGCAGTGCCGCCCGCATCTGCGGCTGCGGCCGAGTCGTTCGTGACGACGAAGTCCACAGAAAGGTAGCCCGTGAGGCGTTTGCGGTGGGCGGCCTGGCCGAGGCTGAGCGAGGCGCCGCGCACGGCCGCGTATGGCACCGTGGCACGGCAGGGGAACAAGGCGCCCATCGCGGTGAGGGCCGGCGCCAGCAGCGGCTCCACAATCGACTCCACGCGCACGGCACCGGCCGGGCTGATGAAGAGGTGTGCCGTGACGCACGTGCTGATGCCCGGCAGCACCGCCTCGACGCAGCCGCCGACGCGGTCGAACATGGTGAGGTACGCCTCCCAGCTCGGGTAGCAGCTCGGGTGCAGTAGCCGCAGTCGCTTCGCCCCGTACAGCTCGAGCTCCCGCACCACAGCCGCGCTCAGCGAGGACGACTGCCCACTAGAGCTCACCGAGTTGGCCGCCTGCTCGACGTCCCGCAAGGAGCGCAGGCGGCTGACATCGAGGTAGGCGTGCCCCTGGCTTGCGAACTCGTTCTCCAGCTTCACGAGCCACCGCTGCACCCCGCGGTGCTCCAGCACGAGCGAGGCGAGGGCCTGCACCAGGTCTCCGCGAGACCGCAGCTGCGCTGCGCCAGGCGGCGTCAGCACGTCGGCTGCCTCTAGCAGGCGCCGGCACCCGCTCTTCGACCCGTACGCCTGCACCAGCCGCGGCTCCGGCGCCAGCAGCGGCACGTTCAGCTGCGTTGCCAGCGTCAGCTCCTCCGGCCCGATGACGCCAGGCACGATGTACGCCGGCTTGCCGGTGCACAGGGCAGAGAGCAGCTTTAGCAGGCGGGGTGAGAGAAGCGTCATGCGAGTGAGGCTCATGCCAGCCGGCAGCCGCTGCGCGTTCTCAGGCACGACAAAGGTCAGCCGGCCCGCCACGTTCGGCACCCCGTTGTCATTCAGCACGCTGATGTAGTACTGCTGAATCTCAATCTCCGGCTTCACCGGCACAACGAAGATGAGCTGCACGCGCGGGTCGGAGAGGGTGTGCAGGCGGGTGAGCTGCCCGAGCTGCCGCGCCTCGAAGAAGGGCACCTTCTTGGCCTGGTACGCCGGATACGAGAGCGAGGGCAGGTGGATGATGGTGCGGCGGCCCTCCTCAATGCGGGGCCAGGTCTGCCGGAACTCGTCCATCGTGAGTTGCCACTGCCCCAGCCGCGTCTCGCGCAGCGAGCGGATCGTGCGGCGCGTCAGGCAGTGCGCGCGGTACATCGCCCACTGCCGCTGAATCGCGATGGCGGCGCGGGTGCCGATGAGCAGGTGGATGTACGCGAGGCGCTGGCGGTACATACGCCACGTCGCCTGGATCTTGGTGGCCGCGACGTGGTGCCGCTTGGGGCCGTGGTGGTACGGCCGCGAGGTGTCCATGAGCAGCGGCAGCACGTCCTCCGCGTTGGTCATGCACTCCAGCATGTCGGTGGCGGAGACGAGATCTGGGGCCTGGTAGGACGCGAGCTGGGCGAGCCGCTTGCCGTCCACATAGACGAGCTCGATTCCGTAGCTGCGCAGGAGCTCCTCCATCACCTCGATGAGACTCTCCACCTCGCCCCAGCTTGACGCGTAGTGCCGCTTGAAAGAGGCGAACTCCGGCGTGTTGCGCAGTGTCTTGCCCTTACGGATGATGAACTCGTGCATCGAGTACCAGTCGAGCAGCTCCGTGTACGTGCGGGTGTCCTCACGGCCGTTTTCGGCGCCGGCTGCCGATGGTGCCGCCCCCCTGGCCGCCGCTGAGGATGGCACCGCACTGGACGGCTGGTGGGCGGGGCCGGCGGTGGCTGCGGCACGGGCCGCGTCCCGCTCTGAGGCCTTCTTCTCCTGCGCCTGTGCCACCTCCCAGCTCTTGAGCTCGCTGAGGTTGAGGGCTGCCGGGATCTTGGCCAGCTCGCTCATATCCAGCTTGTAGTCCCGCACCGCGCTGAAGCCCGAGACCTCCGTCATCACAAGCGGGCGGCGGTCGCGGCGGCCGGCGGCGTTGTGGAGAGGGGCGCGAGAGGAGCGCATGGGGCCGTCCACTGTGAGCAGCGGCTCGAGATCCACGTCGGGCCCGACGGCGCCGCTCTCCAGCAGGTCGAGAAGTCCCTTCGGCTGCCGGGGACGGCCCGGCATTGTGCGTGGCGCACTTCCGCGGACGAGAGCGCCCTTCTTGCGCAGCACCGGCAGCCGCGCCTGCGACGGCGCAGTGCGCGCAAGCCGGTCACTCGGCCCCTCCATCGCTTTCCTGTTTTTAATTACGTGCGTAGCGACGAGGGGGGAGGGCGAGGGGTGAAGGGTTGGCAGAGGGACCTGCAAGGGCGGAGGCGGCTCTACGGCCGCGGTCGGAGGTGCTGAGCGCGCCGATGGCAAAACGGAAAAGGCGGTGATGTCGCGGCGGTGATGAGCCGCCGAGGTGCACGCCACTACCGTGGAAAGCGGCGACGACGTCGAAGATGTGCGGGGGGGGGGGGGGGGAAGCGCCGCGTGGACCGGCGCTGTTGTGAGAATGCTGAGCGCGTGTTGCGTGCCGAGAGCGAGAGCGAGAGACAGAGGCACACACGCCACGATGAAATCCCGCGCAGCGGCGATATAAGGGGGGATGCGGCGAGATGCGATGGAGAATTGATGCCAGTACACGCACGCAGCGCGGTAGAGACGAGCGCAGAGTCGACGCGGCGCTTCTTTGCGATACGGTAAGTTAGGGGGAGAGAGGGGAAGAGAGCCCATCACGCGATCACTCGCGCTCCTCAACAACAGGGCCCCTCCCCTCCCCCCCCCGCCACCGGCGTGCATGCGAGGGAGGCGTGCGTTTGCGGGCGCGAGCACAACCGAGAAGGCAGGGAGGATGGCAGCACGTCGCAGCCCCCCACTTTCTTCCTGCCTCTCTCTTCTCCTCCCTGAGCTGTGCGTGCCACGCCTCGTTTTGAAACAGGAATGCGCACTAGCTGGCGCCCACGTCGCATACGTGATGCTTCACCGCTGCGCGTGACGTGTTTCCCTTTTTTTTTGTGTGTGGGGGGGAGGGGAGGACGTTGCAGCCGCCGCTTTAAAGCGAAGTTACAGGAGCGAGCGCGCAGAAGGCCGCTCGTGGATGGCGGCGACGGCGAGGGAGGGGCGGAGGGAAGAGGTGCTACACATGCGATTGGAGGGCGGCCCGCTGAGTGAGAGACAAAGAGAAGAAGCGTGCGTACGCGTACGTGCGTGTGTGTGCGCGTGGACGAAGGGGGGGAGGGGGGCAGCCTCAGCGAAGCCTACGTCAACAGTAACAACGCATGGGCACACGCACATGCCCTGTGTGCGCCACATATGCATGAGGGCACCCCACACAAAAGAAAATATGTGCGCTTCTCTGCCTCGACGTCGACGCAGCGCCGCCGGCCCGTCGCACGCCGCCCACCGGCAGCACGTGCGCGGGTGCGTCTCTTGCCTCCTGTCGTGTATCTGCCGCCTCGTGCACCGCCGCGCCGCGCTGCGCTGCGCTGTGCGGCCCCGCAGCCGCTTATTGCATCGTAAAGTCTAAGTTGTCCTCCTCCGCCCCGCGGCGCACGGCGTCGGGGTTGGGCACGACTTGCGCGGTGGTGGACTGTCCAATCGTCCGCGTCTTGATACCGTCCGCGTTGGGGTCCTTCAGCAGCCCCTCGCTCACCTTCTGCAGCTTGCGCCGCAGCACCGCGACGCCGTCGTAGACAATCTGCAGCACCGGCAGCACGCCCGTCGACTCCACCGTGAAGGTGAAGTCGAAGTAGCCCATCTTGTTCTTCTTCTGCCGCACAAAGACGAGCGGCTCGGGCAGCTTGTCGAAGGGCGGCTCCTGCGACATGCACTCGCGGCAGAAGATGCAGGCGCCCTCGTTCTGCACCTCCACCTGCCCCGTCCGCTCCACGAAGCGGAAGACGTTGCGTGGGCAGCGCGCCACCCACTCCCGCGCCCGCGCCTTCCCGAGCGGCTGGAAGCCGTTGGGGTTGAGGATGATATCCGGGGCGTAGCGCATCGCCACCGTCGCGACGGGCATGAACTTGGCGTGGGTCTTGGCGATGTTCTTGCGGACCACCACCTGCAGGTCAAGCACCTGGCTGCGGCCCAGCGTGACGAGCCAGATGCCGTGCTCCTCGGCGCTGACGGGGTACACTTCGGGATCGTCGATGTGGAGGGAGTCGCCGATGAACACCTGCTTGCTGTGCTGGTCTGGCGGGCACTGCACGCGCAGAGAGCCGGTGATCTGGCAGTCCAGGCACCCGCTACCGCCGCAGCCGCAGTCCTGCGGGAAGTTGAGGCGCCGCGCCTTCTCCGAGAAGAGCGGGACGAGGCCCATGCGGTGGGCAATCATCTCATCCGGGAGCACGGAGGTGTTCTGCCGAATGGTCACCGACTCGATCGCGAGCGTCGGGATCTCGGCGAGCATGACGCGCCGCAGCGCGTTGGCAAAGGAGCTGTCCACCTCATTGAGCTGGAAGATGAGCGTCTCGCCAGCCGAGTGCTCCTTCTTCACACACTCGATGATTTCGAGCTTCATGGCTAATACTTGATAGTAGATGAGGCCGGTCCTACGGAGAAGTGGGGATGAGGGGAAGGGGGGCGCGGAGGAGCACCTGCTCACGGCGCGGCGCGGGGACACAGCGGAGGGGACGGCGCTGGGATAGCAGCGCACACGCCGCGCGGACCAACCTCAGTCACACAACAATACACCGACACCGACACACACACACACACACACGCTTACAAGCACGCGCACAGGGAGGAGCGGGGAGGCGGGGGGTGGGGGGAACGAGATTGCCGGGGATGCACCACGTCGTCGGTCCTATGTCAGCCGCTCTGGCGCCGCCGTTTCGGGATGTGCACGCCGCGTGCTCCAAAGTGAACCCTGAGCAGAGGAGGACGGAGCAGAAGCGAAGAGGGCGGTGGCGCGTTGAGAAATGGGGCCGCGAAGACGGAGTTGTGCAGTCGTGTGTGGAGACGGGGCAGAGAGGAGGGGAGGTGGGAACAAAGGTGAAGGAGGGTGCCGCAGAGACACGAGACGCGTAGTACGAGGCGCTCACGCCATCCAGAAGGCCGCTGAACAGTTGTCCACAGACGGGACAGACGAAGCGCAGGAGCTGCGGAAAGAAGCACGACAGAGGAGAGAGCGGGCCGCGTTGGAAGCACCACCACATGTGCAGTGCGGCTGCTCCTGGATCACTGCCGTGAAAGGCACCCGCTCTCCCTCCCTCTCTCCTCCACATCGCGCGGGCAGGCACTGCAGCTGAGCCGTGCGTGTGTCTTCGTGTTCACGCCCGCCAACTGCACGCACGCACCGCACGCGGCCCGACCCCCTCTCTCACCAACCCGACTATTCACGTCGGATGTCGGAGGGGAGTGCGGTGGGCACGTATGAGGGCGGCGTGAGTCGAGAAGTCGTGTTCGATGCGGCGGAGTTTTCATGGTGCGCGGAGCGCCACACGTGCGTGCGGCACCCCCCCCTCCCCGCCTCTTCGCTCTTCCTCGCGCTATGTGGGGGCGATGAGAAGGGCGGAGCGCAGAGGCGGGAGTGGGGGGTGGACGGGACCGCAGGGAGGGCACGGGCAGTAGGTGATACATGCGCTTGCCCGCGGGCAGGGACAGCGAAGGGAGGAGAAGAGACGCACACATGGACACAAACAAAAGAAAACAAACTGAAGCAATGCCTGAGGGGGGCGGGAGTGGCGATAGCCGAGGACGCAGAGGGGAAGTGTGGCAGGCAGTCCACGCTGTCCGACCCAGCCTCTTCCCCCTCCCCCCTCCTCTCTCTCTCACGTACCGCGCTCACGTCCCTCATCCAAAACACGCACACGCACACATACACAGACTCACTCACGTACGGTGATTCTAGTGGTTCCCTGTTCACATCGCGACTCTGCGCGCACACCTCGCCGGCTCAGTCGTTCAGGGTGAGGTACAGCTTCTTGAGCTGCCGCGCCTCCCAGCGGACGGTGTTGCGCGCAGACGTGTCTTGCTTGGACGGGTCGGGGTGCACAAAGGCCGCGATCTTCTCGCCGTGCAGGTCGGCCTGGTCGAAGAAGAAGAGGATCTCCTCGAAGGAGGAGTCCTTCAGGGTGACCATGTGCTTGGCGAGGTGCATGGCGAGGGCGAGGAAGCACCGCTTTGCGTAGAACCACGTGTCGGTCATGATCTTGCGGTCGTACGGCTCGAGCGACTTGATGATGCGCGAGATGCCAAACTCGAAGTTGCCCTTGGAGCAGTAGAGAGTGCCGATCACGAGGTTAACGATGCACAGGTGCAGCGGCTGCTTGCCCGAGTCCTCGTACGTGAGGCGCTCCTCGGCGCGCTCGATGCGACGCATGATCTCCTCGGCCTGCTCGTTCTGGGCCGTCATGATGTACGACACGCACAGGTTCGCGAGCACAATCGCGCTGCAGCTCAGGATGTTCTCGCGGTTCGTCTCCACGACAGGCGCGTAGTAGCGGATCGCCTCCTTGAACTTCGTCTCCTGCATAAAGAAGACGTGCGCCACGTTCTGCTTCCACACGTCGTTCTCCGAGCAGAAGTCGGCGGACTGGCGGAAGAGCTGCTCGACCATCGGGTAGTTCTCCATCTCCCAGTAGATGTTCGCCTGCGCCATGAGCACCGGGATGTACTCCTCCAGTGTCACGTCGTACGTGCGCACGGCGGTGCGGGCCGCCAGGGTGTCCTGGCTCTGGTCCGCCTCCTGGATGCGGCGCGTCATGTTGCGCAGCTGCTGTACCATCTTCTGAGCCAGGATGTCGAACTTGCGGTACGCCTCGGCCGGCGAGGTCTGCGCCGTGATGAGCCCGTCGAGGAAGTCGTAGAGGGACTGGTTGTTCTGCGAGAGATACTGCCACGCGAGGTGCGGGTTCTCGGCGAGCACGTCGGCGGCGAGGTCGTAGTACTGGTACTTGCAGTAGAAGAGCAGTAGATTCTGGAAGGTCTCGGGCGGGAAGGGCGGGTTCTGCAGGAGGAAGTTGAACTTCTTGAAACCGTTCGTGGGGTTCTCGTCCATGTTGATGAGGGCGGTGTTGTGCAGCGTGACGGGGTCCAGCTCCTCGTCGGTGCGGGGCGGCATGTCGGTGAGCGCCTCCTTCGCCGCCGGCATGTTTTTGGTCACGTACTCGATGGCCGCCTTGAGGTTGAAGGCCTCGATGAGCGCCGTGTCCCGCAGCAGCTGCGTGTTGCCGACGGAGCGGGCCTCGCCGCCTTCGGTGTTGGTGCCGATGTTCAGCTCCGGGTGCTCCTCCACGCCGCGGTCGATGATCTCGGCGAGGTGGCGCAGCGCTGGGCCGTACTGCTCCATCTTGTAGTACATCAGCGCCATGTTGTACGTCAGCGCCGCCGAGAAGCCCGTGGAGTTCTGCGCCTCCTTGAAGCGCTCGAGCGCCTCCTCGTAGCTGCCCTCCTTGCTCAGCACGCACGCCCGCATGACGAGCATGTCGGTGTCGGTCGCCGGCGCCTGCTCCAGGAAGGACTTGGTCTGCGGGATGTCCTCCTGCTCGTACGCGATGGCCGCCTGCAGCTTGTTGATCGTGACCTGGTTCTGCTGCGACGTGATCATGGTGCACAGCCGGTTGCTCTCCGCGTAGGCGCCCGCCTTGTACAGCGACTGGGCGTAGTAGACGCGGTACTCTTCAATGTTCGGGCAGATCTTCGTGAGCTGCTCGTACATGCTCGCGGCCTCCCCGTAGGCGCCCATCATGTAGTAGCAGTACGCCATGAGCGAGAGCGCGGCGCGGCTGCGCGGGAACTCCTCCAGCTGCGTCGCCAGCAGCTCCACCGCCTCCTCGTACTGGTGGTCGCGGATGTAGCCGTAGACGGTGGAGGTGAAGGTGCCCTCCTGCACCTGCGCCTGAATGCGGCCCAGCGTGGTGCCGCCACCCATCGTCGTCGTCGGCCGCAGCGACGCCGCGTGCGAGGAGCCGGTCGCGGAGAAGGCCGCCCCGGTCGTGGGCGGCCGCATCCCGGTGATGGGGCGCACCGACATCGTCACGCACACGCAAACACAAATACAAGCAATCGCTCACGGAGAGAGAGACGCACCACCGCACGCTGCAATGCGCGCGCACCTGGCGATTGGCTGGGGTGAGGGGGGGCCTGCGAGGTCGGGTCGGCGGCGGAGAGCTGCAGGCGAGTACGCGCGTCTTCTGGTGCACTTGGCAACTCGGCAAAGGGGGAAGGAATGCGACGTGGGTTGAGGCGAGCGGTGTGGCGCTGCCGATGCGCAGTGTGTGGCGTCTACTTGTATGTGCGGTGTGCTGGGGTACGCCTGGTCTATCCGCAACAGCAGCAGCGGCGGTAGCGGGCCGGAGAAGGCTCTGGTGGTGGGCGAAGGCGCGAGCACGAGAAAGACGAGGGAGGCGGCACACAAGTAGCGCGAGTGTTGGTCAGCCTCTTCACCGTGGCGTCGATCTGCTGAAATGGGCTAACCCGTCCCGCCCCCGCCCAGCGGTGCGCCAAAAAAAAGTGGCCAGGGTGCCGGTGTGCGTGAGCACCGTGTGGAAGCAGCAGGGAGAAGATAAGAAGGCATAGAAGAAGCACACGGCGCACTTCGCCTGGTCATCACTGGTGCCTGTCCACGGGAAGCGCAGTGAGTCCCGCTGCACCGCACAGCCGAGTCCTGCGCCCCTCCCCCCCCCCCCCTCGGGGGGTTTATGCCCGTGTGCCCCACTCGCCCTCGTCGTCCCCACTGGCAGCAACCTCGAAATGTGGGAGCGCGTGTGGGCAGGGCACGAGGAAAGGAGCAAGCACAAGGACCGCACTGCGAGGAGTGCGCTGGGGGGGGGGGGCACGCCTCCGCTGTCTCGTCCTGCAGCACACGGCTGGCCAAGACATCAGAGTGTTGCCTGTCCCGTCGCACGACTTTCCTTTTCGCTTTTCGTTTCGCCTTCGAACGTATGAGAGAGGTTCGACGGCTGTGGCAGGAAGTCTGGTGTTCCCGTGAAGCAGGAACTCGTCATGACTTCCGCCACGCTCCGCTCACCTCCACGTCGCGACACACGAAGCCGCGCCGCCAGCAGCGCCCAAAACACGGGCACGAGCAAACAAGTATTCCCGCACACACAGCGTGCAAGCACGAACTCGAGATGCAGACGAGCTTGGGTGAGCACGTGGACGGGTGCGGGCAGGCCAGGCACACCCATCCACACAACGGCATCCCTTCATCCCCCCCGCCGCCGCCACAGTGGCTCCCCCTACTCTCGCTCGCGTTGCCCGTATCACACGAGGGTCACAGCCTGCTCGTCGCGGCGCTTCCGCGTGGCCATCTGCACGAACTGAAGGTGTTTACCCTCCAGGTTATAGAAGCGGTGCCACACCGCACTCATCACCAGAGCCGCCCCGAGCGTCTGCACGCCCGTCAGCGCCAGCACTACCGGCACACCAGAGGTACGAAAGGCGTACTGCGTGGGAACCGCACTGGACAGCGCCGCGGCGGTGTGATTGGGAAGGCCAAGCGCTGCCACCGCCCGCGTAGACACATTGACCACCGCCGCACCCCCCGCAGCAACCGCAGCGGCAGTGGAGGTGGCAATCGTGTCCTCTTCGCGCAGCGCCGCAGCGGGCACCACCGCGTCGAGTGCGTGCGTCACCGCCAGCAGCATCACCGTCCCGATGCAGCTAAGCGGTGCCATGGGGGCCGTCGCCGTCGCACACAGCCGCCGCGTCCAGGTCGACAGCGGCGAGGCCCGGCCGAAAAGGATCGCGTCCTCCTCCACGACGTCCTCCTGCGCCAGCTCCAGCAGCTCCCCCACGCTGTCCAGCAGCACGCGCTGCAGCAGCAGGAGCACCGCGCAGAGCCACGCACCACCAGCCGACGTGGGCTCCGCGGCGGCAGCCGCACCTGTCGATCGAGTACCGAAAGCCGCCACGAGCGAGACGAGTGCGACGACGCATGTCAGCGCCATCGCGGCAGTGGCCGTGCGCTTCTTGCCTGCCACGCCGACCGCCGCCGCGTGCGCTGGCGCAAGCAAAGCCGGAGCCGCCACGGCGCACGCCAAGAGAAGGGCTCGCGCCGCAGCGGACAGGTGCGTGCCGGTCCCGCGCGTGAGGAGGAGGTGAAAGAAGGCGAGCATCGCGGTCTGGGCGTAGGCGTGCACGGCACGCACCACCAGCAGCGCCTTCATGGACCGCCGCTGACACGTCTGCTGCACGAAGCCGTGGTACTCCCGCGTGCTTGGGCCAACGAGCCCGACGAAGCACCGCTGGCCTGACGCTGCCTCATCGCGCGAGACGGGCACGGCATCCTCTCCGTGCGCAACACCGCCACCACCGCGGCGCAGGCGTTGCAGAACGGCGAAGATGCAAGCGGCGACAACGGACATCACAAAGACAATAACGTGAAACCCGTCCACTGCGCCGTGGCGAGGCACGCTGCCGTCGTAGAGAAATGCCGACGCAAACACTACCGCCGCTGCCCCAGCTGACGCGATGCGCGAGGTCGCACGGACGAGGCGCTCCTCCTTGGGTCGCTGCAGGATCATCTCCGCGGCGGCTGTGCCGGCCACCGCAGCGCAGCGCGCTGCCAGCGCCACCTCAGCGGCCGTGACGAGCGTGAAAGTGGCGGTGGAGGGCAGCAGCGGCAGATGGAGAAGCCACCAGCCCAACCCAAGCAACAGCGCGAAGCGGGTCTCGTTGGACAGGAGTGGCGGCAGCGACCGCACTCGGCGCAGTCGGCCTGGCAGCGGGGCGCTGAGAGTGATGCCAGCGTGGTGGAGCAGGAGGCCGATGGCGTAGACGAGCTGGGCGGCGACGAGCAGCCACAGCCCAACCTTGGAGACCTGCACGCGGTACGCATCGTGCGGTGCCGCGGCGCCGTGCTTCCGAGGCTTGCGCTGGCGCAGAACGAGGAGGAAGCCGTGCACGTAGTACTCGGTGAAGAGAGACGTGAAGAGGGCGTGCAGGGCCTGGACGAGGAGACTGTGCGTGCCGAGCAGCACAACACCGCGTCGCGTACCCGCCACCATGAGAGCGCACCTTCCCCTTTTTGAAGAAGGAGGTGGGCACCTCGCCGTGCCCTTCTCAATACGCAGCGGTGCACCGTGCCCACCAGACACGCCCGTTGAGAAACCGTCGGCAAGGCACACAACCGCAGGAGCACCTCAGCGGCCCTCGTGGCAGCATACCCAGACGACCCTCCCCCTTCGCGTGCGTCCTCGAGAGGGAAGGAGGGGGTGATGGAGTGCGCAGTGAGCCGGCGCGGCCTTGTCTGCGTCGGTCTGATGACGCGGACGTGCCTGCACGGAGGTGTCCTAGCCTCTGTGTGAGTATGTGTGTAGGGAGGGATTGGGGTGGTATGTGTGGGTGTGTGAGGGGCGGGGTTGCCAAGATCATGCACCGTTGCCACACCACAAAGCGGCCAGCCAACGCAGAAGGAATATGAGCGCAGCGCAGCCTCACCGTCCTGTGCAGAAACTGTGTGTGTGTGTGTGTACGTGCAGCCAAAGCACCTCGCTCTCGAGAAGACCTCACCGGCACGCTGCGGGGTGTGGGGGGCCAGGAGGAGTTCGAAGAGTCCACAGCGAGGCCGGCTGCAGACCGTGTGCGACAGAAGCAGTGGGAAGTGTGGAAGCGTGCAACG
>JASAOO010003484.1:21813-63736 GCA_030849075.1 Zelonia costaricensis | reverse complement strand
GGGGGGGGTGCGGGGCAGTGCACCGACGCCGATCGAGTCCGCTCCGGCCCCGGTCGAAACGAAAAGCGCCGTGCCTCGGCGCGCGACATGGTAAACAAGAGAGAGAGACAAGTGCGCACTTCACAGGCTTGATGGGGAGGGGGGGTGCTGCCTCAACGTGAAAAAAGGTGAAGTGACGATGAAGTGCGCAATACGCGATGCCAACGACGGTCCACCTCCCCCGACATGCGTGCCGATTCTTCTTCTTCTGAACTCGTCTTGTTTGTGCAGCCGTTGCTGTACTTATGTTTCCAAGACGCGGCAACAGAGCACCACGTGGAGAGGCGCCTTACGTGCCTCACATCGCCGCCACAGCCGCCACAGCCACACCCGCATCACACGCCACACGCACGGGTCGCCGCGGCGCCACCCAGCGAAGAAACACGTAGAAAAGTGAAGAAGGGAGGAGAGCAGTTTCATCGTCAACCCCCACCACCATAATCAGCGGCACTTCACGCAGGAGGGAGGGAGGGAGGAGGAGGAGGGGTGGGCAGGTGGGACGCGAACGGAGGGTAAGCGAGGGTTGCGAGGAGGCGCCCTCACAGCCGCGCACGTACACGGCCCATGTGAATGTGTTTGAGCGACTTGTCATACCCCGCATCCCCACCCAGCGTCCCCCCCCCTTCCCAGTCACCACTCCTCAGCCCGCCCACGCACTCCGGCTGCAAATCCCCTAAGCCTCTACTTGCGGCCAAGCATCGAGCTTACATATACAAGCACGTGTGTGCGGTGTGCATGCGGAGACGCACGTACGTGAACCGAACACAACACTGGGCACCGCACCGTGGGACAGACGCACACACGCACACGCACAGAGAGACAGGAAGAAAAGAAGGCAAATTCGCGTGCCCCGCCCGGGTGAAGCTGCTATCGTACATCGCACAGCGCGCAGAAGGCGTGGGCAAGGCAGGATACTCGGCGGGGCCCTTCTGCGTGCGTGGGTGTGTCGCCCTCGTCAACTCCCACCTGCGCCCTCTCTCCCTCTTCCCCACGGCGCTGCTGCTGCGGTGAAATGCCGGATTGCTCAGGTGCGCCCCTCACTGCTGCGCTCCTCCGCGCGCCGTCGCCTGGACCCCCTCCCCCCCATGTCATGGAGGCGAGCGGAAGGCGACCGAGGCGAGTGCTGGCGAGGAGAGGAAGCAGGACGGGACGGCCGCGCACGTAGCGGAGGAGGGGGGGGAAGAGGCGGCACCAGCTCGAGACACGAAGAGAAAAACTGGCGCCTCTCACAGAGCGGCGGAGGCGGAGGCGGAGGGAGGAGAAGCAGGGGGCAGGGAGAAGACACGGCACCGGCGGTGACCATGCGCGAAGGAACGTATTGGGGTCGATGGGCGCTGGTGTCGCTGCGTCATGGCGCCTGCACCGCTTTCCGCGCCGCCCAAACACACACCCGTACACCCCTCCTCAAGTGCGCACCACATCAGATACACACATACACAAACATCCGATAGCGCAGTGTACTGCGCTGGGAAGCAGGAAAACCAAAGAGAAGTACTGCAACGGATGGGGAAAGGGGGGCGGCGCACGCGCAGTCGTGCGCCACAACGTCGCCAGCAGTCGCGGGCTGCACTCCCGGCATCCCCATCGAAACTACGCGTCGTCCTCCTCGTCCTCCTCGTGGGCCAGTGCCTGCCTGAACATCGCCCCTTCATCGGCGTAGACCGCCCTCCGCATATTGCGGAACTCCTTCCGGTGCTGCTCAATGGCCAGCTCGCCGGTTGCCGTGCCGGCCGCCAACATGGGCCGGCCCGCCGTGGACATGGGTGCCACCGGGCGACCGCTCATGTCGCCCGCCACCTTCTCCTTGATCTCCTTCACCCTGGCGTTCACGGTGGGGTCCCACTTGCTCGCGGCCTCCGCCTCCGCCTCGATGTCGTCGCCGTCCTCGTACGAGTACGGCGTCTTGGGCTCCGTGATGTGCATGGTGACCGGGTGCTGCCGCTGGTACTCTGCGTTGGCCTCAAGGTTCTGCTCATCCCACTCCACGTGCTTGGAGCGCGGCATGGCACGGCGGCGATGCGGCGCGGCCGGTTGTGAGGGAGGCGGACAAGACAGAGAGGAGGAGAGGGAAGCCTCAGCGGAGGAAGCCAAATTGCGGAGGCTCAACACGGCGTCTGCGCGAACGGTCCTGGGGAAATGAAGGGAGATGCGGAGGCGGTGACGAACAAGGGAGCAGCGTCCACGGCAAGCTTGGTGTTGCGGCGGCGCGAGACGGCACGCCCGTCGTCACGCGCGCAGAGGAGCTGACAGAGGAACGGGTTGAGAGCGCAGACCGGCAGCGTGGGGGGGGGGGCGCGATGGTCCGCCTGCAGAGGTGAGAAAGAAGGAAGGGCGAACGAAGCGGTCGAGGATGCACGCTGCTGCGATGGACAGGAGCGGCGTGGACGGGAAGGGATTGGGCAGGCACGAGCGGTGTGGGAAGGGAGGCGTGAGAAGGGGAGGAAGAGGAGGGTACACAGGGGACAGGGGGCTACTCAGTCAGAGGCGCGATCTCCGAGGTGTGTCGGGCAGCCGTGCGCGATGGGAATGTGTGTGTGTGTGTGTGTGTGTGTACGTGTTTAAGCATGAAGAATGGAAGTGTTTGACAAGAGAGTGGAAGGACGAGTCAGTGAACCTTCATGCGTGCGAGCCATTCCCACAACCCAACGCGGGCGCGCACGGACGCCAGCACTGATGTGGTGCGCCGCAGCAGAGCTCAGCCACTCGCACTCGGTCCGAGACCGGGACCTCGTCTCTTCGAGTGCTTCACGGGGCGCAACGCAGCCTTGCGTTTTCAGTGCACTTCGATACACGCCAACGATGTTCTGGAGATGCGCAACAAGCACGCCGACTAGCAGCGCTGACACTGGCCCAAACCTAAACGGCCGACGCTACGTGACACGCCCGCACCACTCAAATTGGCGCGTTTGATTCCGAAGCCGCGCTCTGAATCGGCCACACACACACACACACACACAGAGAGACATCAGCGAGCCTGCTTGAACTGCATTCGTGCCACCTGCAGCAGCGCCGGCGGCAGAAGCCGCTCGCAGACGGACATCGGTACCCGCGGCAGCTCCACCGAGCGCGGCACGTCAGCGAGGCTCGCGTACTGCGGCGGCACTGGAAAACCGCCCCACATGAGCGGCTCCGTCACGAGCGCAGGCGGTGGCGTCGGCGGAAAGTCGCCGACGCCGCCCCCCGCACCGCTGGCAAAGCCGCTGCCGCCATCCCGGCGCAGCCCTGGCGCCCGCGCGGACCCCGCTGAGGACGGCGGGGTACCGGCGGCGCTCTGTGACTTGCCCGACTCGCCCGCCTCTCCCTTCTTCAGCGAGTTCTTGCGCTCTGCCAGCCGCTTCTTGAGGCTCTCGAGCGCGCTAGAGGTCCCGCCTCCTGCACCGGCCCCTGAAGTTGCGTCGGGGCGGGGGGCGGCCGAGGGGGAGGCGGCGGCAGCAGCAGCAGAAGAGACGGGCTGGCCGGTGAGCGGTGTCGCAGCAGCGGGCGAGGCCGGTGGAGGTGGTGCGGTGGCGGCAGCGCTGCTGCTGCCGTCCTTCACACGGGCCGTCGCCGCCGTCTTGAGCAGCGCCTTCTTCACCTCAGCGTCGTAGTACCGCTTCTGCTCGTCGGACAAGTGGTCCCAGTGGGTCGACATCGCGGCCAGAAAGGCCTTGTGCTTCTCCGCAGTTGGGAACGACGCCGGCTGGCGCCAGGTGTGCGGCCACAGAAAACGAGGCACGCCCGCCCTCACCAGCGCCGCCTGCTGCTGCGCCGCGGCCGCCTCCGCCGCGGCCCGTGCAGCGTCCTCCGCGTCGCCCGTCTTGGGCTCGTGCATGGGGTGCGCCGCGAGGGCAAAGCTCAGCCGTGCCCGCACCGCATCGGCGCCAGCCTCGCCATCGCCATCTCGCTCCAGCAGCAGCTCGCAGTGGCTTTGGACGAGACAGCGGGTGGCCGCCTCCACGGAGGCGAACTGCACGTACATGAGCCCCCTCGCCGCGTCCAGGGCGACGTGGTGCACGGCGCAGGTGGGCGCCGCACGCCGCACCGCCGCCTCCACCGCCGCCGGCGTGCAGTCCGCCGGCAAGTGCGTCAGCCACACCTCGCTGCTGGGCATGGCGAGCAGACTCTCCGCGTAGTGGCACCCGCAGCGGAAGCACGAGGAGCGCTGGCGCATGTTGATGTTGCTGCACACGCCACAGGGCCAGTCCGCCGTCGGCGTCGCAGGGGCACCGAGGACGCTGCCGCTGGACTCGCCGAGAAAGGCGTCGCCTAGCACCGCGGGCAGCACGGCGGCGGAGACGGCGCCGGCAGCGGCATGCGTGCCGTACGACGAGAGCACCGGCGGGCCTGCTGCGTAGACAAGGTCACTGCTGCCCAGCACTGAGTCATGCCGCGACTGCCGGCGAGCCGGTTGAAGGTCCGCCTCCGCCGCTGGAGATGCGCTGCGCAGCCGCCGGCGCCCGTGTCCACGCCCTCCACGCGCGCTGTCGGACTCGCTGGACGAGGTCGAGCGAGACGAGCGCGATCGGCTGCGTGACGACGAGCTGCGCGAGGAGTAGTAGCTGCTGGAGTAGGAGTCATAGCCGCTGGAGCCTGGCGTGGTGCTGCGGCTGCGGCTGCGGCTGCGGCTGTCTGCGGACAGAGACGCGGCCCGGGCACGCCGACCGCCACCTGCGAAAGGCATGGCACCGGCGGGCGCGAAGGGAGGAGAAGGTGGAGGGGGAGGGGCGTGGCAGATGCACCGCCTCGCAGCTGGACGCACTCCACACAGAAGGGGAGGGGAGGGGGGCACACAGGGTCACTGGGTGCAGCGCGCAGTGAGGCGGCTGATCGGTGTGAGGGGAATACAGTCAGAGACGCAATCTGCAGAGAGCGCGCACGGGCAAAACGCGTTGCACAGGAGGAGGGCGACAAGAAGGGAAAGTGGCAGCGGCGTGTGTGTTGGGGGAGGGGGGGGGCGGGTGTTGGGAGGGGGGATGTCGTGCAGAGGATGCAGCCCAGTCTGAGGCAGGGTGGAGCGCTGGGTGGGGGGAGGCTGCACCGCGTCTCGCGCGATGCCCTCTCTGAAGCCGGCAGAGAAATAAATAAAAAGGAGCGCACCGTGACCGAGAACCGCGCCCCTGGCAACGTGGCTGAAGCCAAGCGGACGAGGAACCTCACTTGGTGCTGACGCGGCACGGAGTGCGTGCACGTGTAGCCTCGCGCACAGCCTCGTCTGCGGCGAGCGCGCGGCAGATGCGGAGAGGCACAGCGTGCGGGAAGGCCGTAAACCACAGATGGGACAGCGCAGGGGGGGGCGGAAAGGGGGGCTGGGTGAAGGCTACCGGGTACGTTCACGGGGGACGCACAGACACGTGGCAACGTCCAGTCGTTTCTCGCCCCTCTCCCTCCCTTCCCGCGCGGTTCGTCCCCACTGCCGCGCCGCGGCTCGACTTACGCCACGCCCTGCGCGCGCATCTCCTGCAAGATGCGCTGCACCACCTCCTGCGCCTCCCGCTCTGCCTTGTCGATGATCGCCTGCTCCCGCCGCTGCCGAGTGGCGGTGGCGTTGTTCTCGCGCGCCCGCAGCGCCGCCGCCGCCTTCTCACTGGCGCGTCGTCGCACTGCGGCCTTGATCGACTCGTCCTCCAGCAGCTCCCCCAGCGTCTCGGCCACAGCCGCGGCCACGTCGGGGTAGTCCGCTGCCGTCAGCGCGGCAGTCGTGCGAGACGCGCCGCCAGACGCATCCTCCAGCAAGTCCGTGGCGAGGCACGAGACGTGGTAGGCGACCGTCTCCAGCGATGCCGCCGGCACGTCAAAAGTGGGTCCGGCGGCGGCCCCACCACGCGGAGCCTGCCGCGCCGCGCCCTCGCGCACCCGAGCGTACGACGCAGCTGCAGCCGCGGCACTCCCCGGCGGAGGTGAGGCCGCGCCACCGCCTACCGTCGCCCTGCGCCCGGGTAGGGGCCGCAGCGTCAGCAGCGGTGTGCTGGGCGGCACGATCAGTCGCGGGTCCACCTCGTGGGGGGCGGCTCCGGCAAACGGGACGTACTGCTGCGCACGCGCTCGCCGCACCATGTCGTCGCGCACCGTGTCGCTCACGGCGTCGGCGATGGTCCAGAGCTGCTGCTGCGTGACCCAGCACGCCATGCGGAAGAGACAGCCGCTTCCACTCGTACTGTGCGCGCTTCCACTGTCTGTCGCCAGGGCCTCGAAGGGGAGGCAGTGCATCGCCGTGCGCACCACCTCCTCACATGCAGCATCGCCGTGAGACTGCGCCAGCACCGGGTACACCGCACTCGGCGCACCCGACACGGCATCGTACGCGACGCGCGCGATCTCCTCACACAGACTGGCGATGTCAAGCAGCAGTGTCCACGCGAAGGTCGCCATGATGGGGGCCGCGCGCTCCGGCAGCGGCGCCGCCGCCTCCCCCGCGGTGCCTCTCTTCTCTGCGCTTAGCACGCGCCGCAGCACGTACTTCTCCAGCGCCTCCCGCACGGCGTTGTACAGGTCCACGGCGCTCTGGCGGTCACGCGGATCGAAGAGCGGCGCCCCACTGCTGCCCAGCTGCCCCCCGCTGAAGATGGACGACGCGTTCGCGTACACCACCGCCGAGTCGGCACCGCCACGCGCAGCGACGCGCGCTGCCCGGCTGCGACCCCCGACAGTGTAGGTAAAGTCGTCCGCCGTCACCACCTCGTAGTGCGGCCGCGCGGTGCGCCAGGACGAGGCGGCGGCAGCTGCAGCGCCCGGACCGCCCGCGCTCGATCCTCGTTGGCGCTCCTGCAGGAGGCCCAAGACGCAGTCCAGCACGAGACCCTCAGCCAGGCGTTCCTGCTCTTCCGCGCGCAGCGGCGGCGGTCGTAGCACCGACGGCGCGCCAGGAGGGGTGGTCGTCTGCAGCGGCGCACTGCGCCCGTCCCCCGAGCCCCCTGCTGCTGATGGCGCGTCAACCGGCGCGAACACACGCGGGCCGCGCCGGCGCGTCGCGTCGCGCACCTGCACGGTGGCGGTGGCGCCTGCGCGGTGGAGGGCAGCGGGGGCCGTCCACGTGTCCGCCGCGGCCTCGGCGGGGCGCGGGGCACCACCGCGCTGCTGCGCGCGCTCGAGGCTGCCGTAGCCCTTCAGCACTGCGAAGGCGCGCACGAGGCGTTCCACGGCCTCGCTGGCGTCGCGCAGCTCCGACGGCGGCGCCTCGCGTGGCGGGGGCAGCGGTGGGGGCATGTGCGGTGCTGAGGCAGAGCCTACAGTAGCCGCAGCCGCAGCAGCGGACGGTTCGGCGTGGCGGACGGCGGCATAGGCCGACTCGCCGATCATCCACGCGTGCGAGGACGACGGCGGCACGACGTCAGCGGCGGTGTCGGTCGTCGTGGCGAGTGCCGGCGGTGCGGCCCACGCGGGGGGCGGCAGCGCGGGCAGCGGGATGGAGACACGCGGCGGGGACGCGGACGCTGCCGCCGGTGCCGTGGTCGCGCTAGATGAGGGCATCGGCGGCGAGATGGGCAGCGCCTGCACCCGTGGCGCCGGCAACGATGCAGGAGCGCCGCCGGAGGCGGGGCTCGGCGCAGCGGGTGACGACATCGGCCGCTCCACCGAGAGTGGCGGCACTGTCGCGGTGAGGGCGGGGGTGGGCAGCGGGAGCGGTGCAAGTCGCTCCTGCTGCTGCTGCGTCTGCTGCTGAAGGTGCTGCGACAGGGTGCTGAAGACGCTGCTGCTGGGTGCCGCAGAGGGCGCCTTGGACGCCGACGAAGACGACGCCGCCTTCTGCGGCGACTCCGCGGCTGGTGCAGGGCTCGGTGCCGCCACGGGCGCCGGCGACTTCTCCGCCTCCCGCAGAGCTGCCACCTCGCGGGACTGCTCCGCCGATGTCGCGGCCTCCTCCGCTGCGGCAGCGAAGAGCTTCGGCACCGAGAGGGAGGCGGCCGATTTGGTCGTCGCCGCGGCCGCGCTCTGCCGCTGCGAGGCCTGCCCCGCCGTGCCGTCGCTGCCGCTGCCGCTGCCTCCAAACGCAACGAAGTGGGAGAGGGCCTCGAAGTTCATGCCACGCGGCCCGCGCCGTACCGAGCCACTCTCTTCGCTCGTCGTCGCGGCAGAGTTGCTCCGCAGTGCCGTCGAGGTCTCGCGTGTGGGGGTGGGAAAGGCCATGGCGCTGTCGGACTGACTTCGGACCCGCGTGTTGAGGGCGCGCAGCTCGGCGCGGGGGTTGGGTCGCTCGCCAAGCGGCAGCTCTGCCCCGCCGCCCTGCGCGGCGGGTGTACCCGCTGGCAGTGTGTTGGACAAGGCCGCGGCGGTGGTGGCCTCGCTTGAGGCGTTGGTGCGGGTCAGCGGTGCAGGCCCTGCGAGAGGGGACGGCGTGGACGATGCAGCGAGGGGGACGGGCAGCCCCGGCGCGGGGGGCGGCGGTCTTCCGTCGGCCCGCCGATGGGTTGCGCTGCGGAGCCGCGGCACGTATGCGTCGCTGTCGCTGCCGCTGTTGCTGCCGCCGTCACCGGACGACGTGCTCGAGTGACTGGACATGGCCTCCTCCGCCTCCTCGTCCGTGGACGTGGTGGCCGTCTCGAAGGAGTCCTCGTACGAGTCCATGTGGGCGTTGGAGTGTGTGTGGTGCGACACCCTCTACGCGGAAACGTCTGTATGTGATAGCCCGTGTGTGTGTGTTTGTGTGTGTGTGTGTATGTGGTCTATGTGTGCGCATGCGTCGACCCTCGGCCTTCCTGCGTCCTCTGTCGGTCGTGCCCGAGAGCGAAGAAAAGTGAATGTCAGCCAAACGCGAAGGCGCGACGGGGTGAGGCGGGCAGGAGCACCCAGCGGCCGCACGGTGCACCGGTGGAGGACGCGAGGATGAAGGCGGCCAGTAGCTGCGGTGGCCACGCGAGCGCCGTGCAGCAATGCGCCGAGCAACCAGAAAAAAAAAAGCGAAGTGTGTAGTGTGAAAGTGGTCTCGGTCATCCACAGAGAGGGCGAACGTGGGAAACGTGCAACACCCCGTCGTCACACGCCAGCTGCACGGCAGCCACCGCGTGGCGGCAGTCCGCAGAGAGAGCGACGGACCCGTGCAACGCTACAGGCGCCACGAGCCGTGCCCTGCCACCCTCCCCCGCTCACCGATTCATCTGCTGTACATCAGAACGCCCCTATCGTAGCCTTCCTTTTTCGTCTTCTGTGTGAGCGTGTCCGTGCATGCAATGGGGTGTACGGCACAGCGGAGATGCACCGCACGAGCGCCTCCTCGCCAGCCTGCATCGACGACGACACGTGAGGGGAGCGGCACAGCAGTCATCAAACGGTACACTCAAAAATAGGAAACCGTGCAGTGCCATCGCTGCCGGCGCGACCTGGTCCTTCTTTTCTTTTGTTGTGAGTTCTCAAGCAATGACACGCACCTGCTGGGACAGCTCCAGCAGCTTCTTAAAGAAGAGGTCGAGCATGTCGGTGATGCTGTGCCCCACGGTGCTCGTGTGCGCCACCTGCGAGAGCCACAGCGACATCGGCGGCGGTGGCAGCACCTTCACGCCATTCGCCGTGTCCTCGATGTACACCGTCAGCGCCTCGGCGCTGTGCGTGCCGTACACCTCGCAGAACGCGATCCAGTACTGCGCTGATCGCTGCTGCTGCACCGCCTCGCCCTCCAGCTCCTCGGCGGTGGGCACCGCCGGCTCCACAGTCTGGCGCGCCAGCTCCTCCAGCCACGTCCCCGCATCCCGGGCAGCACCGAAAGGTCCATCCTTCGCCTGCTCCTCCGCGTCCGACTCGGTGCCATCTGAAAAGCTGTCGCGGTCACGCGAATAAGCAGAGTGGAAGGAGGCGGAGGGGCTGCGAGAGGCAGAGCTGCTGAGAAAGGTGCCGCGGCCGCTCCCGCTCCCGCTGCTGCTGCTGCTGTCGTCGCTGACCACGTGCACCTCAGCTCCCACCCGCCGCGCCGTGACGCCCCTGCAGCCAGCACGCTCCTCCTCGTCGCGGTCACTCAAGCTCGTACGGGACGAGGTGGACGGCGAGGGCGAGGCGGAGCTGCGACTCGCGTCTGAGGACGACGAAGCCGCCATGAGCAGCGAGTGCAGCGACGTCACGTCATCGCCGCGCTCCTCGCCGCCGCTGGCGTCGCCGGCGCCGGTGACACGACCCGCCCCACTCGCGCCCGCCGCGTACGTCGACGGCGTCGGCTTCTCGCGGCAGTGCCGGAGCAGCCGCTCCACGTACAGCACCTTCACGAGCGCGTCGCTCGCGAAGCGCAGCAGTTTCCGGCGCGGCGTGGGGCACTCCTCCGTCAGCAGTTCGTGGGCGTAGGTGAGCTTCTCGCAACGCGCCAGAAAGTGCAGCGCCGTGGCGAGGAACATCAGCGGCATGGCGGAGAGCCGGGTGAGGGCGCTGGGCGCCACGAATGCGGCGTACGCGTCCGCCAGGCGCTGGCGCAGGTGCTCGCGCACATTCCCGTGCACGGCGAGCCGCCCGTTCGCCAGCAGCACGCGGCGCAGCTCGTCCACATCACCACCGACGCCGAGCTGCAGTCCCAGTAGCCGCACCAGCTGCGGCGGGTACTCGTCCACGAACACGTGCACGCCCTCCTTCATCAGCCGCTGCACAAAGCCGAAGACGGCCTGCGACGTGTGCACCTCGCGAAGCGCGGCGCTGACGTCGGCGCAGTCGGCGGGCGAGAAGGACACGGCGAAGCTCTGTGTGATGGAGAAGGTGTCCAGCAGGTTGGCCACAACAGAGAGCTGGTACAGCATCACCTGCTGCTGCGTGCGCGGGTCGGCGCGCACCTCGAACTCGGCGTTGTAGTGGCAGCGCGAGCAGGACAAGTGCGTCGCGTCGCCGCGCTGCAGCATCGGATTGCGGCACCGCGGACAGCCGTAGAGATGCTGCTCCTGCCGGAATGGTGGGAGCCGCAGCACCTCCGCGACGTGGGACAGTGGGAGGAAGCCCTGCAGGTGCGCCTGCGCCGCCGCGCTGTACACGCGCCCGGCACGCCCCTCCTCCCGCTCCAGCTGCATGTGCAGAGTGGGCAGCGCGAAGCCCTCGTACGGCGGCCACTGCTCCTCGAGGCAGCCCAGCAGCGTGCCCAGCACCGACTGCGCCAGGGCTGTGCGCCGCTCCGCCGCATGCTCCGCCGCGCTGGTGCGGGCGCCCTCGTCAGCGCTGTCCTCGTCGCTGGCCGCGTCGTGCTGCTCTGCCGGCGTGCCGAGGAGCTCGGCGAGCGCCTGCAGCGCCGCGTCGCCCAGCACCGGCCGGCCCTGCACGAGCCAAAGCCGCTGCAGTCCGCGCAGCGCGCAGGAGCCGACGAAGGGCCGGTCGCAGCCCAGCTCTGTCACCACGTACGTGGCCTCCACCGCGGACATGGACTTGAACAGCGTGGCGGGCGAGTAGAGAAGTGTTTCCTCCAGCGGGCTGCGCTCCGGCAGCCCCGCATCGCGTGGTCGCCGCCGCCCCGCTGCCGGCACGCGGCTCGCGAGGGCGGTGCGCAGCTTCAGGTACGCGCCGCTAAGCAGCTGCGCGCGGCACACGTCCGCGGCGCCGGCCTGGTAGCACACGAGGAGCGCCTCGGCCAGAAAGCGCGGTGCCGGCCGCTGGCCAAGCTCCGTGACGAACAGGGGCTTGAGCTGCACGCACAGCTGCTGGTCGAGGGTGCGCACCTCCGACACAGTGTCGCTGCCGCGTCGCCCCGCCGCTGTCGCCCTCTCCTCGCGGGCGTGCAGGGCGTGGGTGAGGAGGACGTGAGCGGCCTGCCGGGCGGCGTCCACCAGGGCCGGCTCGCACGCGTCCAGCAGCCCCACGTTGTCGCGTGCCTGTGCGTGTGAAGCGCCGCCGGGGCGGGTAGGGAGCGGCACAGGGGCGGTGGCGCGCGACCTGAGCAGCGCCTCCTCAAACCGCCGCCCACGCTCTTGTATGACGTCCTCCTCGCTGTGCCGCAGCAGCACCGACTGGGGTATGACGGTGTGCAGACACGCCTTCACACCCGCATCGGCGTGCAGGACGTAGGCCGCGGCAGGGCACTGCGCCTCGCACACGTCAACCGCGTAGGCGGTACGCCGCTGCGCCACCGCCTCGCGCTGTGCCGGCGACATGTCGTGGTCCTCGGCGTCCGGCAGTCCCGAGCCGTCCTCCGGCAGCGGCACGGCGCACGGGTAGCGGAAGTAGCTGCGCGTCTGGTGCCGCTGCTGTCGCCGCGGGTCGCTGACGTCGGTGATCTTCTTCTGCAGCCACGACTTATGCAGTGCGTACGCAAAGACGACGTGCTCGGAGGTGCCGTAGGTGGCGAGGCGGTAGATGGTGACCGGCCGCAGCTGCCCGTAGCGGTACAGCCGATACGTCGCCTGCACGTCGTCGGCTGGATTCCAGCTCACGTCAAGCAGAATGCAGTGGTTCGCCGCGGTGAGCTTGATGCCGACGCCGCCGGCGCGCACGGAGCAGAGCAGCACGCGGCACGCCTCACTGGTCTGCAGCTCCGCAATGCAGCGGCGCCGCTCCGCGTCTGTGGCAAGGCCGGTCAGAGCGGGTGCGGCGATGCCGTCACGTGCGAGCAGCTCCCCCATGAGGCGTAGGTGGCTGAGGTACTGCGAGAAGATCACCACCTTCTCGCGCAGATCCAGCACGATGTGGCGGGTCAGCAGCACGGCGAAGTGGAGCTTTGGGGAAAGGGGGACATCCACGTCGCCCAGCGCCGCCGAGGGGAGCGTCGGTGAGGCCAACGTGCTCGTCGCGCCGTCCTCGTCACCGTCTTCGTCATCGTGCAGCCCTGCTGCCTGTGCGGTGCCGCCGGGCGCAGCGGGGCTTCCCGCGGGGCTTGCGGCCGTGCCCGCCTCGACTTCGGCCAGCGCAGGGTGGAGGCAGATGTGTGAGGCTGTGTGGTGGAGCTGGAGCACCGACTCGGCCCTCTCGCCGCTGCCGAGCTGCGCCTGGAAGCGCTTGAGCATGGCGCGGTACGCCGTCGCCTGTGCGGTGGACAGCGCGAAGAAAAGGAGAAACTCGCGGCGCGGCGGCAGCGTCGCTGCGAGCACCTCGGGCCCGCAGCGGTGGGCGGAGTCGGCGAAGTACTTCCGCAGCGAGGCGACGCACCGCTGCATCTCCACGAACTGCGGGTACGTCGAGTCCTCGCATTGGCCCCGCTCGATGGGGGCGATGAAGTGCTTGTGGAAGAGCTGCGTGTCGAGCTCGCGGCCCGTGACGAGGGCCTGCATCGTGTTGTACTCCTCCAGGTGGTTCTGGAGAGGCGTGCCGGTGAGCGCCAGGCGCAGCTGGATGTGGCGGAGGTGCTCGGTGAGCGCGGTGACGAGGTTCGAGGTGCTGCGGCGCAGGCGGTGGGCCTCGTCCAGCACGACGAGGTCGGCCGTCTCGACAATGTCAAGCAGGCACACCTCTGTGAAGTGCGGCAGAGGCAGCCGCAGCCGGTCCAGCAGCGACCACACCCGCGGCCACGTGCCGCCAGTGCCGCTGCGGTGCTGCGCCTGGGCGTAGAGCAGGACGCGCTGGTACTCCTCATAGCCCAGCACGAGCAGCCCGCCGTTCTGGTAGTAGCGCAGCAGCACCTCCTCCAACAGCCGGGCGCCGCGGGGGCCGGCGCTGGTGGAGGCCCCAACCGCACTCGGCACGTGCGCGTCCAACCGCAGCGTGCCGGCAAACCGGGGCTGCACCCACTCCGCGACGGACGCCTGCCAGTGCAGCACACAGCTGCGTGGGCACACCACGAGGACCCGCAGCGTCGGGCAAACACCGCCCTTCAGGGTCGATGCCGCTGCGCCACCGCTGGGGATGCGGGCCTGCTGCTGCAGCTGCTGCTGCTGGCGCACTCGGTCGCGCTTCAGCGCCATGAGCGTGGCCTGCGCCTGCAGGAGCAGCACGAAGGAGAGAGACGTGAGCGTCTTGCCAAGGCCCATGGAGTGCGCCAGTATCACACCGAAGACTTCTTGGTAGAGCCGCGTCCGCTGCTCAATGGTGGAGGAGAAGGTGCGCGCGGCGATGCGCAGGGTGCCGTCGAGCACGAGCCGGCGCCAGAGAAACTCGAGCGCACTGACTTGATGCGGCCGCAGCACGTTCTCCATCACTGGCGGCAGCTCCAGCGGACGTGGCGCCGGCGGGGCCTCCGCCGCGGCCGAAGAAGACGCGCCACCTGAGTGCATCATTAGGTTGCCAGTTTTAATTTCGGTGTACGTGTGTGCGTGTATGAGTGTGTGAGTTGTATGAGTGTGTGAGTTGTATGAGGGTGTGGGTGTGTATGTGTGGGTGTGTAGGTGGATGTACCTGTGCGTGTGTGCGTGAGAGAGTGTTTGAGAGTGTACATCCCCTGCGACATCAGGAAATGGCGGGGGGGAGGGGACACGTCAGCAGATAACGGGGGGAGCGAAAGGAGGGGGGGGGTGCAAGCGTGGCACGCGAGGGGGGGGAGGGAGTGCCCCGCGGTCGCACGCCAAGACAGCCGACGGCGTGCACGGAGGAGCTTTCATGTGTCACCCATTCCCAACAGGAAAGCACCGCAAATACGTGATCGCCGGCGGACACGTGAGAGGGGAACCGGAACAGGACACGCACACGCTTGCGGTCGGTGTCATGCAGACCGAAAGACGGGCAGAGCGGGGGCGGGGGTGGCCGCGATGCACACGCACAGTCGGGGCGGGGGAGGGGGGGGGGGAAGAGAGCGTGTGCACCGCGGGATGCTGAGCGTGCCACCCCGCAAAGGCAAGGAGCCGGTGCTCGGCTGAGTGTATCGCCATCATGCGAAGGAGTGGTGCACCACAAGGTGGGCCCAAAAGGAGGGACGAGAATTGAAGTGGACTCGCTCCAAGGCATCGACCCCCGCGCCCATGGCAGACGTCCCAAGAGCACAGCTCCCCGCCGCGTTGCCACACTCCGCCTCCTTTCCGCCTCTCTTGGTGCCTTTGTCTTTTCGTTCTTGTCGTTTGTGCCTCTGTGTGCAGTTGTGGTCAGTCGTAGTGCCGACGCGCGCGTGCGCGGCGCGCGGCAGCCTGAAGCTGTGGACGGTAATAGCGAAGAAGGATGTAGCCGGTGAGCCCGAGGATGATCAGCGGCAGGGACATGACGAGCACACACACCACATACGCCACGGCAGCCGGCACGACGTCCGCGATGCCAGACGTGTACGCCAGCACACTCCACGGCGCAGCCCAGAGCGCGTAGTAGAGCACGGCGAACGGGTACAAGATCACGAAGCCGACCACCCAGTTGCCCAGGAAGCCCACGATCACGTCAGAAAAACTCTCCGCCTCGCCGAGGCTGAAGAGGGAGGAGTACCACGCGTTGTCGTAGCTCATCGACTGCACCGTCCTGATGGACTCGGAGATGGCCCTCTTCTGCTCCTGCGCAAAGTGCAGCGAGACGACGCCGTAGAGCGGCTTCAGCTTTGCCAACATCTGCGCCTCCTTCGCCTTGACGGACTCCACCTCAATCAGGGTCTGGCGGTAGTCCTCATCAAGCAACCGAATCGTCGCCTTGTCTTCTGCGCGTGTGTAGAAGAAGCCCTCCTTGCGTCGCGCCGCCTCCAGCGCGGACTGGGCCTTGTATAGCTTGTTGTACGTGTTCTGCAGCTCGCCATGCCGCAGCGCGTTGACCTCGCGCTCCCAGAACTGTATCTCCTCCGCCTTGTCTCGCTTGGCAATCGACTGCGCGTCCTCGGCGGTGCCCCACGCGTGTGCCGGTATCGCGCACACCACCACGCACGCTGCGAGCATCAGCGCCGCGAGGCGCAACTGGGCGAGACGGGTCTTCATGACGAGATGACTCCAGCACGACGAGTGCGCGGGGCAGAGGAGCTAGGGGAAAGTACGTGGCTGAGGGAAGGGGGGGGTGTCGACGTTCAAGAGAGCCGCAACACTGGGCGGCAGCGGACAGACGAGGAAAGCGTCCTTGTCGTGCAAGTAGCCAACGCCTGCGCGCACGAACACACCAACGCCTGACAGCGTCCGAGTGCGGCAGTGGCAAGAGCGCAGCGCGTGGTGACGGAAAGAGAGGAAAGACGTGTGTGGCCTTCGGTTATGTGGAGTAGGAAGTAAGCAAGAAGGCGTGGAACACAGAGAGGCAAAAAGAAGGGAGCAAGACAAGCTAATGTGGTGTAGCGTTTGCTGCCTGAAGGGGCTCACGATACCGGCGCGCAGCCACGACGTCGGTACTTCTCCTCTCACTTGCTTTCTTTGTTTTCAAACGTACGATGCGGCTTGGTTCGACGTGGTGGCTCGTTTGTGTGCGTGTGTGTGTTTGTGTGTGTGTTTGCTTGTTTTGCGTGCGTGTGTTCGTGCAACGGGTCCTGCGCATAGATGTCGCGGGGGAAAGCGTTTGGAAAGGATGGCGTGTGTGTGTGGAAGGAGTAGAGCGAATGAAGAGGGGGGAAGGGAGCAGCCACGATGACGAGGAGGGGACACCGTGAGATGTGCGGAGAGGTTGCGTAGACGCGGGAATAGAGCAGGCACCAACAAAGCTGCAGGCACACCACGTGTCACAAACAGAACTGCGCAGTCGCAGATGCTGCACGGCCCACGTGGAACGCACGGCGAGGCAAGCCACGTGAGGTGAACGCGTGCCATGGCGCCTCTGATCAAGTTCGGCATCTCCACGCTCGACCACCCGCTGCACTTCACACAAACTGCAGAGCGCATCGTCGGTAGCGGGGCGATGAGACAGCTGAAGTCCAAGGACACAGCGGTAACACCGTGAACAAGAGGCAGCGACTGCACGCCGCGCTGCCAGTCGCCGCGAGTAGCGCGGACACACACGTCGACCTCACGTCTACAACATCTTTCGTTCTTGTTGCTTTTCTCTTGTGCGTTGCGTACAGCTTTGTCCTGGTGTCTTGCAACGTGAGGATGCACAGACGTGACACCCTTAACTTACCGCGTCCACTCCATCTGCACCACTGCCACCGCCACTCAGCGCATCGCACGCCCTTCTACGCCCACAAGTCATGCCACCGCCCCCCCCCCTTTACGCCGCCATATGCAATGGTGTGGCGGCTGCACAGCGGCGTTGGGCGTGGAGACCGGAAAACACGCGCAGGAGGATAAAGACGGCGGATGCGCGTTGCCGACGCGCGGAGCAGGCACCGACGCAGCTGTAAACGTCCAAGCACAAGCGCACACACACCTACACACACGTCACAGCGCTACCTCAGCAAGGCACGCTCGCGGCACACAACCCAGCGTTCATCAATGAGCCTCATCGGCACGCCTCGCGGCGAAGGTGCACGGAGGATGGCCGCAGAGACAAGATGGGACGAGGACGACACAAGGAAGGACACGCGCCTCTGCGGCAGCCCAGACAGAGGCACGTGGCCAAAGACAGCAGATGGAGTGAAGGCTCAGACCCTCCCCTCCCTCCCCGACGTCACGGGAAGGAGGGGAGACAGCTGGCAGTGTGTCCGTGCTCGAGTCGGCGCCATGCGTCGCCTGCAAGCCACACTTCGTCCTTCACCCAGTCCCCTCCCCCCCCTCCTCCCTCCACCGTCACATCTTTCTCCCTCATCTACTACATCGCGCAGCCCACACAAAACACGCCATCTTGCTACTTCGCGATGCTCACGGTGTCCCATACCTTGCGGAGGTACGAGCCGTACGCGACTAGGTTGCGCGTGTTGTCCTCGCCCATGCTGCGCTTCATCGTTGGCTCGTACGTCGCGTTGCCCTGCGCGCACGGCCCCATGACGGCCGCGAACGCACTGCGGTTGATCTGCCGGTGCGTCAAGATCAGATCCTCCACGCGCTGCCGCAGCGCCTCGAGCTGCTCCGGCGACGCGCTGATCTGCGCGTCGGGCACGACCTCGACCGGCTCCACCCCGAAGAGCTGGCACACCGCCGGGTGGACGCGCTTGCCAAACCACAGCACGATCACCGAGCCCACGTTAATGAGGTAAACGCCCTCGCGGTGCACGCACTGCTCCGACGAGAAGATGGAGGCGGGTAGCTGGTTCACGTCCTCCTCCGGGGCGTAGACGATGTACGTCCACGTCACGTACCACGGCACCATTGACTCGATCGGGCACGACATCACCGCCGACATCGAGGCCACGCGCTCGTCGGGCGGCAGCGGCCGCACCGTCGCCAGCCCCGTAGCCGCACACCGGAAGAACCCGCACAGCAGCTGCGGAATGAACCGCATGCTCTCCGGGATCAGCAGCATGCCAGAGGTGGGCCGCACCCCCTGCGCTTCCATCTGCCTCAGCGCCAGCTTCCACGCCGTCGTCAGCTTGTCCGTGATCTTCTCCTGAGCCAGTTGGAAGGGACCGTTCACAGCCATGTCCACGCACATCTTCGTCAAGAAGCACGACATGCCGAGAGAGTTGATCGAGTTGATGACGGGGTTAATGGTCGCCGACACCGGGATCTGAATCGTGTGGACCCGGATGCGGCGCTCACGCGAGCGGGTGGTGTAGACCACGGCAAGCTGGATGTAGGCGAACTTGGCAGTGTAATTCGGGCCCATCTTGAACTCGATGGAGTAGGACGAGTCCTCGTCGGCGATGGGCAGCACCAGGAGGTCCGGCACGCGCACGTGGCAGTGCCCGTAGAAGTTGGGCACAATCAGCCCCTTCGAGGTGCGCACCCGCAGCGTGCAGTCGAAGGCGGTGAAGCGCTGCAGTGTGCGCTGCACCTGGTCCGCCATAGCGCTCATCGTCACCGCTGTCGCACGGTGAATTGAGCCGGAGGTGAAGCGCGCGAGTGGGGCGATTGTTGTGAGGTCGACGTCGTTGTTCGCGCCGACGAAGAGATCCACCGAGATGGCGCTGTTCGAGCACGCGAGGGCGCGCTGTTTGTACCAGTCGTTCGCCGCCGCGCACATGGTGTACTCCTTCGGCTGGTTGGACAGCTTGGCGGGATCGAAGCGGTGCTTGAGCTTGCCGTCCCCCTCCGACGGGATGCTGGTGATGCTGGCCACCACTTTGCCGCCGTTCGCCTCCAACATTGACACCGCCGCCGCGAGGGCGGGCCCAAAGGCGCAGCCCACCTCCTTCGTGGTCGCAAACATCTGCGGAATGGACTCGAGCACCATGCGCAGCAGGTGGTACGACTCCTTGACGGAGACGACGAGGTCGCTGGCCGGGCACGGCAGCTCCACCTTGTCCAGCTTGAAGTCGTCGTTCACGTTTGCAATGTCCTTCACCGTGTCTGGCGACGCCATCATGCGCGGCGCACTCAGCGAGGCGCGCAGGTTGAAGAAGTACACTGTTGTGTCAAAGCCCATGACACCCATGTACAGCGCGTCGTCGTCCTTCATCGACTCCAGCGCCGCGAGCGCGCCGCGACACATCACCTCCAGCAGGCCCGACACCACGGCAGCGAGGGAGCAGTCCAGCATGAGCAGAAAGGCTGGGCGGCGCGGTGGCCGCTTCAGGAACTCCGGCGTCGCGTAGAAGTCAACGCTGCAGTGGAGGAGCTCGGGTCGACTCATGATGTCCTCGCGCTGGCCCGTCTGCGGGTTGACGGGGCTGAAGTATGGCCGCGGTGTGATGTTCATGTGCCGGCACAGGATGCACTGCCAGCGCGACCCGTCGTTGGCCTCCGTGAAGGTCGTGAAGGGGTTGATGTAGGCGCCGCACGACTTGCACCGGATCATCGCGTTGCCCTTGTCCGACAAGTCCACCTCGTTCAGCCGCGGCTCAGCGAACGGGCGGAAGTTCACGCCGAGGGGGAGGCTCAGCGAGTCGGCGAGCTGCTGCGTCTGCGGGAATGTCGACATCGTTGGCCGGATGCACAGCCGGTTGGCCGGCGTGATGTGCGCCGGTGCGGGGACCCGCTGTTGCAGGTCCTCCTCGATGTCCTGCGGCATGATGCGTGGCACGCTGGGATGGTCGTACAGGGAGCCCGTCTTGGAGCTGCTCTTGCGCAGCTGCACCTGCGTCACGCGAATGAAGTCCGGGTTCGCCGGTGTGGGGTAGGCCTGCGCACCGTATGCTTGCGGCTGCGGCGGCTGGTGGGCGTGCGGGAGCATTGGGGGCAGTGGCTGCTGCTGCTGTTGTTGGGGGGCGTACGGGGCGGGCTGGGGCTGCTGGGCGTAGGCGCCGTACGGCTGCGGCTGCTGTTGCTGCTGTTGTGGATTGGCGTAGCCGGCGTAGCCCTGCTGAGGCGACTGTGCAGGCGCGGCGTACGCCCCACCGTAGGGGGCGGCTGCGGCGTAGGGGTCTGCATACTGCTGCGGCCGCGGCTGCGGCTGCGGCTGCTGTTGCGGCTGTTGGCCGTAGGGGTTCAGTGCCTGCATGGGCGCGTAGCCGGCCTGGGCACCCTGGGGTTGCTGCGACGGTTGCTGCGGTGGCATGGGCGGGACGTACCCCGATGCCTGCGGGGGCGCCGTGTAGAACTGATTGGGGTCCTCGAAGGTGTGGTGCAGGTCCGGCGGAGGCGGTGGCTGCTCCGCCTTGAGCGATGCAGCGGTCGAGTTGACCTGCTTCGCGTACATTTCTGCGTACATGGCGCCGGATGAGTAAATCATGCCTGCGGGTGCGTAATTATGGGTACGCGATTGTGTGTGTGTGTGTGTGTGTCCTGTGTAGGGTTGTGACTCGATAAGGGCGGGGCAAGCGGGTGCGCCAGTCAGCTACGTCCGAGGGGGCGAGAAACGAAAGCGCGCCAGCGGCCACACGCGGAAGAGGAAGGGAGGCGTGCGCGCAGCGTGAGACCGACGTGCGGGTAGACGATGCGGTGCGAGCGCCACCGACGCCAATTTGAAGCGAGATGAGCGGGATAGCGATGTGCAAACTTGCACAGACGAGGAACGCAGCACAGCGGCGGTGCGGGGGTGGGTGGGCAGCGGGGGCGGAGGAGGCAGAGGCGGCGATGACAGGGGGAGGGGGTGGGGAGGGAGACGAGCGCCGGCAAGACGGGGGGGTGCGTGCGAACGCCGTGCACAGCGCGGTGTCGGGCTCACACCGGCGGCGGGGGGGGAGGGGGGGAGGGGGGAGGGGGGGCACTGCGCAAGTGCCAGTACGGGGAACGGCGTCCACCGCGATGCGCCTTGCTTGCTTTCAAAGTGTCGAATGCCGACGCGGCACGACTCAAGAGACCCGTCCGAAGCGAAGCCGCTTGCTTTTCCATCTCGTCTCACCGCGCCGCGGCGTTGATGTGCGTCGTGTGGACGCGCTACGCCGACTCTCCGTGTTGGGGCCTGGACGCATGCCCTTGTGTGACTGCGTGTGTACAAGACGATGTGCGGTCGTCTAGTGGGTATGTGAGTAAGCTGGTGCGCTCTTGCTGCGACGCGCACGCGCACCCTTGCACAGACGCGGTGCAGGCAGCAGCGCCTCTCACCCCCGTGGCGTGCGTCCGAAGGGGTCCACGGCGGCATGCGCGGCTGGCGCGGACTTCTTTTCCCTGCGCACGTCGCCCAGCGGACGACCAAGAGGGCGGGCCTGAGCGCGCCGCGGTCCACCGCCGGCCTTGAGCTGCTCCATCGTCAGACTCGCAGGGGGCGGGGGACGCAGCCAGCCCATCCGCCGGTACGCTGGGGCCAGCACGTGGGCGAAGAAGGGGTAGCGCAGATAGACGGCGAGGTCGTACACGACGAGGGCGAAGAAGAGCTGGCCCGCCAGCACGATCATCCAGTTGGAGAAGGACCACATCTGCACGTAGTGGTCCGCCGGCACGAGCCCGGTGGGGACGAGAAGGTAGTAGGTGGGCTGCAGGTATCCAGCGACGAGCAGCAGCACAAAGGGCAGAAAGACGGCGATGGTGATGCCGTTCTTGACGTAGCGGAAGGACGGATGCAGCTCCTTCGTGACCGGACCGTCCACCTCGATGGCAAGGTAGTCGATCGGGCGCCGCCGCGTCATGAAGCGCATGATGGCGTTGTCCTTGCGCTCGAGGTGGCGCATCTCACTGCGCGTCTGCGCCAGCACCTCGGAGCCGAGCTTGGTCTGGCTCAGCTTGTCGAAGAGCAGCCGCCGTGTGCTGACGCGCAGCATTGCTTCTCGTGGAGGCTCGACTGTGAGGCCGGTGGAGGTGAGTGAGTGAGAGAGAGAGAGCGGCAAAGGCGGGGAGCGTGGACGAGGTGTGGCGTGGTTGCGAGATGCCGACAGCGAAGTGGAAGTTGACGAGACGGAGACTCAGCGTCAAGCATGACATTGGACGCGCGGCGCTGTCCTCCTCAGCCTGTACGCCACTTGCGCGGAGGGGTGGCACGTCGTGCTCGCCCACGGCTACTTCGCGCGACCCCCGGCCGTCCCCCTCCCCCCCCCCTCCTCAGCTGGAGGCGCGGTGCGAGGGCCTCGGAGCTACGCCGTGGAAATGCCCTCGACAACGGGAGTCTGGGCACTGTTGAGTCGGCGCTCGGCCTCCGTCTGCACTGGTGTCTACTTGGCGCTGCCTCGATGGGGTTGAAGAAGCTGTTCAGCACGTGCAGGACAAGGAGTTGTGGGGACAAGGGAGCGGTCAGCGCCGCGCAGCGACTGCCGCTCAAAAGCAGGCACACACGCGCACCACACACAAATACCTCGTGTCACCCACCGCTGCATCTTCCGTTAACCGAAGGTTAGATGGCACTTAGCAAAAAAGGCACCAGTAGCGGCTGCGCTCCGCTGCACCAACGCGACGCAGATCCATGCACGCAGAGAGGGAAAGACAAGCGTCTCCGCCCAGCACACGCCGCCACACGCACCCGCCCCCACCATTCGAGGTGGAGGGCGCGTCCAGGCGGGGGACGTTGCCAGCGGCGACGTGAGCAGTTGAGGAAAAAAGGCGAGAAGGAGGAGAGTGCACGCAAGAGGTGACGAGAAGGAAAGAGGGGGAGGGGGTGGGCTGGGAGGCCTGGCGACGTGCGGCTTGGCAAGCTGCTCACTTCTTGCCCTTCTTCTTCTTACCGGTGCCGTTCTTCTTCTTCTCGATGCGCTTCTCCCGGTTGGCCTCCTTGACGGCCTTGCGGTGCTCCTTGCGCTCCTCCTTCGTCATGTCGGCCAACACCGCCTGCGGGGCCGCCTTGGGCCTCTTGGGCAGCTCATCGCCATCCTCGACCTCGCCCTCGCCGCTGCTGCCCTCCTCATCGTCGCCGACCTCGTCACCCTCTTCCTCGTCTTCTTCTCCGTCACTGTCGTCACCGGCGGGCACGCCCGCGCCGCTCCCCGTCGCCGAGGTCGTGGCCGGGGCAGCTGTCATGCCCTCCACGAAGACGGCCACCTCCTTACTCGGCCCCGCGCGGTCGGAGATCTCGTTGAGGGAGCGCGGCACGGCGATGCTGAGGAACACCTGCTCATCCACCTTCGCCTGCTCCGCGTCCACCGGCACGGCCCCACTCGCCGCGTACCCGTCGCGAATTTCTTTTAGCCTCGCCATGAGCTCCTCGTCGTTGGGTGGCCCCTGGCACCGCTGCCAGCCCGACTTGGCGGGGTCTGCCGTGATGAAGTGGAAGAGGTCCTGCAGCGTGAAGAGCTCGGCCAGCCCCTGCCCCCGGAAGAAGCTGTTCACGTTGACGATGTCGCGGCGCAGGAAGTCCATCGACCGCGGGTGGTCGTACTCGACCGACTGCGAGACGTCGATCACAACCACGCGGCCGCGGTAGAGCAGCAGGTTGTACTCGGAGAGGTCGCCGTGGATGAGGTGACTGCGGGCGTACATCTTCCGCATGGTGCAGCACAGGTCGAGGTAGCACTTGTCCAGCGCCTTGGTGGACGGGAACTTCACCTCCTTGAGCCGCGGCGCCGGCCAGCCGTCCTCGCCGAGGAACTCCATGATCAGCACGTGCTGACGCAGCAGCTTCACGGCAGGCGCGAGAACGCCGCCGTCCTGCAGCCGAATCAGGTTGCGCGCCTCCTTCTCCGCCCAAGTGCGCACCATCTTGCGCGGGTTGCTCTTGCAGTACCGCTGGAAGCGGAACTCGCCGGAGACGTACTGGTCGCGGTCCTTGAAGGACAAGATGGACGTCTTGTACACCTTCAGCGCCGCCGGGCTGCCGTCGCCGCTCACCGCGTAGTACACGTTCGCCTCCTTCCCGGTCGAGACGCAGCCGTTGATCTCGCTGAGAATGCCGGAATTGACGAGCTTGTACAGGATCAGGCGGGTGCGCGGGTCGAGCACGTTCTCGACCGTGGCCCGCTCCGACCTGTCCACGTTCTTCGACGCGGCGTTCTGCACGAAGCGGCTCGACATCGTCATCTCGCGCAGCTCGTTCAGCACGCGCTGGTTCGACTGCGCCCCGCCGCTGGCGCCGCCGCCGCCGCCGCTGTGGCCGTCGTAGTAGTCGTCGATGCGGATGCGGTGCAGCACCTTCGCGTCCGCGTTCTTGTGCTGCGCGGGCTGGAACTTGGCGAGCGACGTGGCGGCGCCCTGCGCGTTCGCGCCCGTGCCGGCGCTGCCCTCCCCAGGGACTGCCACGCCGGCGCCGCCGTCCGTCTTCGCCTCGGTGGCGTCGAAGTACGCGTCGTACGCGTCGTCATCCTCCTCGGAAGACACGATGTCCGCGAGGGTGCTGCCGGCTACCATGTACTGCAGCAGCTCGGCGTCGGCTGAGGCCCGCATCGTTGTTCGTTGGCTCGCGGCAACAGGGCGGGGGTGGGGGCTGCGGGGGGGGGGGGGGGTCTCCCGGTGGGTGCCGGGGTGCGCGCGGTGGCCAAGTGAGTGGCAGGAGACGATTGTGCGTACAACCCGAGCTGCCGTCACCTCGTGTGGGTACTCGTGGTGGAGTGAGTGTGTGTGTGTGTGGGGGTGCAGACGATGAACTGAGAAGCAAGTGTGCTAGATCGCACAACGGAGGCGCGGAGACTGCGCCATAACGGGAGCCGGACGTGACGTGCAGGCGGTGTGTTACGTGAAGGATCAAGGGGTGAGAGAGTAGGTACGGGCGTGAGTGAAGGCCAAGGCGCCGCTGGCAGGAGCGCCCCCCTGCACCTTTGGGTTAACCGGCGCTGTGCTGCGCGGGGCGGCGCACTCTGCAGTGCAGTTTGGCAGGCTGACACGCGACACTCTCCCCCCCCCGGCCAACGCACTACTGACAAGCAGTCGAGGCACGGCGGCGCCGTACGCCTTGAGAACGCGTGCACACTGCCCCGCTTGTTTGGCGCTGTGCCTTTCATTCTGGGGAGAGACGAGTCAGAGGTGCACACAACGCTGCGCTCAGCAGGCTGCCGCTGCCCCATCCCCCTTACGAGCGCGGCAACGACTGCACCTCGCGGTGAGGAGCGCGGCCGATGTGGGGCGGTACACGCACGACAAGGCGACAGTGCCTGCGAGGGCACGACGCGCCACGTGCACACGCGGGAGTTTGCTCTCTCCTCTTCCGTCGAGAAGCCGAGCGGATGACACGACGCGACAGCACGGGAAAGGGGCCGAGGGCGATAGTGCGGATGCGCACGTGCCGTGGCACAATAATAAAGAGAGACAAACATGAGAAGCGAACGCCTCACCAGGACGATGGTAACACAGCCGAAGTGCACCGACACGGTTGCGGGGTAACCGGGGAAAGAGTGTCGCACCGAAGCGCCGGTTTGGATGAGCGGGTAGGGAGCGGGCACGTGATGCGACGAGGCTACGCCGCGTCAGAGCGGGGAAAGTGCGAGAGGCGAAGGCGGTGCACGCGATAGTGTTCGATAAAGCGCGCCGCTCCAGGCAGGCATTCTGCGCAGCAGCCGCTTGATGCTTGAGAAGTGCAGCAAGCAAGAGAGGGAGCAGCTGTCTGGGTGAGGTGGAGCCGGGTCTCACACTCGTGAGCCCGGGCAGGTCGCGGGTCGGGGGAGGGGAGGCGGAGGGCCGCTGTGCGAGTCCGCCCGCAGCCGCCGCGCACTTCCTTATATATGTGAGAGGGAAACAAACGAAGTCAGCAAGTGGGTGATGGGCACGTTTGCACGTGCGGTGTGAGCGTCGTAAAGAAGTTCTTGATGAAACGAAGGAGGCGGCGCCGTGCTGGTGTGTGCGCGTTGGGAGGGAGGGGGGGGCTGCAGGACGGCAGCACCGACAGCACGCGCATCGCCCTGCACGAGGGGGGGGAGAAGGCGGCTGGCGGCAAACGCGCGCCAGCCCCATCGGTGCGGCCACACCAAATAACGTACGATAAAAGGAGAAGTGGGAGGCGCAGGGGGGGGCAGAGTTCAACTGTCTGCCGCTGCGAGGCTGGGAGGGTGCCGATAGGGTCATGACCGGCTTCTCCATGTCACGCGAGCTTACGGAAGAAAGGGGGGCGCGATCGCCGTTGGTTGGCGGAGGGCAAGGCGCGTACACCGGCAGGGGAAGGGGGTGGCACTCGCACAGGGTTGTGGGCAGGTGCCACGCACACACCCACGCAGCAACAACACAGACGCCAGCAGCGACGTTAACCTCCCCTCGATCGCGTGGACACTTGTGCAAGCTCGGTGAACGCGTGGAAGTGGGTGCAGCGACGGTGTGCCGCTGCAGGTGGGAAAGAGAAAACGCGTGCCTGCCTGCCGGCGGGCACCACGTCACGCGGTTGGAGCGGCGCGAGGACATGACCCAGAACGCACGTCGCCAAGAAGAAAGAAGGTGTAGGCAGAGGAAAATCGAGTCGTGGAAGAGTGCGGTTTGGCACACAAGGCGTTCAGGCGCGCCAAGGAATGGAGAGGGGGAAAGCGCACGAGGAGCGGGACACACGCACCGAATATGGGGTGGCGACGGTGCGGCTCGGTGCCGCATCAACAATCGCGTCGCGCGGAGCTTAAACAGAGGCCACTTCCAAACAAGAGAAGGCCACTGCGAGATCTTCTTTTGCTCAAGACACTTTTGCACAAGAGAAGTAAGAGCTTTGCTGACGTTGTGCAGACACTTCCGTAGCACCCGATGCACATCGGCAACAGAGTGCGCGGGCGCGGCCAGCACCGTGGACGGTGGACGTGTAAGCGGTAGAAGAGCGCCTGAGGAGAACGAGTCATGAGGTCGCTAATGCGTCGCTGAAGCCACCGCCCGATCTCGAAGGGGAGAGGGAGCCAGCTCTTCAGAGCGTAGTCGGAGCAAGACGTCGAAGCTTAAACCTGATGTGAGTCCGTGCGGTATGCGTACGTCTGCTTGAAGCGCTTCTCCATCCAGTCGACTGCCTTCACGTCCGGGAACTTCGCAGGGTTCTCCTCGTCGAAGCAGTTCGGCAGGCACGAGATGATCGTCTCGGGGTTCGGCTCGCAGAAGAACGGCATCGACATGCGGTCCACGCCGGGGTTCAGCACACGGTGCAGCGTGCTCTTGTAGCGCCCGTTGCTCCACATCGCCATCATGTCGCCGATGTTCACAACGTAGCTGCCCTCGATCGGCGGCGCGTCGAGCCACTCGCCCTTCAGGTTCTTCACCTGCAGCCCACCCACCGTGTCCTGGTACAGCAGGGTCACGATGCCGTAGTCCGTGTGCGCGCCGCACACCACGCGGCCCTTCTCATCCGGCAGCGCAGGGTAGCGGATCATGCGGAACACACTCAGAGGCTCGTGGAACTTCGAGACGAAGAATTCCTCGTCGATGTTGATGGCGAGCGCCAGCGCGCGGAGGAGGAGCAGTGCGAGGCGCTGCATGTCCGCGTAGTGCCGCTCCATCAGCTCCTCCCACCCCTCCACCCACGTCGGGTGGTTGTTCGGGCCGCGCAGCGGCTTGCCCGCAACAACCGACGGGTGGTGCAGCGGCAGGTGGCAGCCCATGTCGAACGTCTCCTTCCAGTCGGTAGGCTTGCTGGGGTCCAACTGCTCTGCAGAGTACGTCCCGTAGCCGCGGTGGTTGTTCGTCTTGCTGATGTCGATGCGCAGCTTCTCCTCATCCGGCAGCGAGAAGAACTTGTGCGCCATCGCCGTCAGCTTCTCCACGCGATCCTTTGGGATGTTGTGCCCCGTGATGTAGAAGAAGCCCCACGTGCGACACGCCGCGTCGATCTCGTGCGCCACACGCATCAGGTCATTCTTGTTGTCGTTGTACAGCGGCGCAATGTCAATCACTGGAAGGGACATCGTCGCGGCGGGGGGCGGGGGGTGGGTCGAGGGAGGAGATAAGAGTGGGGAGGGCTGGAGTAGGTTGGAAAGGAAAAGTCAGGGGGCGGCGGGTTGAGGCGTGGGGTGCGGATTAGCTGCGGCGTGTGTTGCGTTGAGGAGGCGCGAATACGCATGCGCAGAGGCGTGGGAGTGAGGCGCAGCAGTGTACACGCCGGTGGAGCGAGACATCGAACAAAGAAAACAAAGAGGGGGCGGAGGGCGGTATGATGAGGTGACACACATCAACACGTCACGTGAAGACGGAGGATGGAGGTGCGACGGCGGACACGAGGGCGCTGCTGGCGTGCACGTTGAGGACCTGCTCTGCACAGAGCACACACACACACGCACGTGTACGCCTCCATGTCAGTACATGCATGATCGCGGCGTTAAGGCCGCAGAGGGCGCAGTCGCACGTTCCGCTGTGCCCCTCCCACCGCTCGGTGGATCGGGTGTGTTCGACTTCCCATGTTGAGACGCGTCTGTATCTTGTCGTGGTGCCCGCCGTTCTGCGTGCCGGGGCTCGGCTCACAAGTCGCATCACGCAGAGGACGCGCTGTGCACCTGACGCATTTCTCATGCACGCACTCCGGGGCGAGGCGCGGCACTTGGGCGGAGTTGCTGCGCGAGCTCTGCGAAAGGTGCGCGCCAGTGTGGCACAAGCCGACGCGGGCCTGCGCAAGCCATTGAAGAGGGGAGGTCACCTCGGTCTGTGTGGGGCAACACGCCACGCAGAGCTCGCTGCGTCTACGGCAGCCGCTTTGAAAGCTCCACGATGCGCTGCTGGGCGGCACGGTCCTCCGGCGTCCAGTCCCGAAGCGCCTCGTCCCCCTCGGTGGTGACCTCGTCGCCCGTGCCGTAGCGCGGCAGCACACGCCGGAACCCGGACGGGGCCGCACCGTCCCCGCCACGCAGCAGCCCCTCCGCCGCCTTGTCCATTGCGTCGCCCTGCATGCATGCCTCGTACCGTTGCGGGACGCCCTCGTGACGCGTCCACGGCGGCATGTGCGACTGCAGCAGGCGAAACGTGTCGCGCAGCACGGCGCTCTTCACGGCGAAGTCGAAGGCGGTGTCGCAGAAGAGCGAGGGGGAGTGGTTCACCTCCATGAGCACCGGCTGCAGGTCCCGCTCTCGCAGCAGAACATCGAACCCGAGGAGCTCGAAGCAGCTGAGGCCGTCTGCCCGGCTGCCGCGTGTGCCGCCAGCGCCGACGAACTCACGGCGCAGCACCTCCACCCCGGAGAGCACCGTCAGCGCAACGCACTCGTCAATGCGGCGTCGCACCAGCGGCCAGCCGCCCGACGTACCGAGCGACTCGATGTGGGCCGCAAAGGCCTCCAGGCTCTGCTTGTTGCTCTCCGCCTCACCCCCTCCGCCGCCGCCACGGCCCGCAGGCACGGCCTGTGACGAGGCGCACTCGGCCGGCTCGGCCTCGGCGTGTGGCACGTAGCGCGCGGACCGCCTATTCACCGCGTAGTTGGTCAGGTGGCGCCAGGCGTCGCCGCAGTTCTCCAGTGTCGGTACCGCGTACGGCTCTGCGCAGATGCGGACAAGCCCTTCGCGGTGCACGTAGAGTTCGACGCCCTGCACTCCACTGGGGACGTGGGAAGGAAACTGCGCGTCAGCGTTCGCAACCTCAGCAGACGGCTGCGACGCGCCTGGCCGTGAACTCTTCCGCGTGGACGGGCGAGGCGGCACCGTGGTGAGGAGCAGCACGTAGAGGCGGAGGTCAAACTTGCGCCCACCCAGCAGCAGCGGCCGGTCAATGTACAGCTGCACGATGCACTCCCGCTGCTTGTTCGTGCGCTCCTCCTCGCTCAGGTCGTCCTCGGGCGACACGGAGAGGCGAATGCCGCGGCCCTCGCACCCCGTGTTGGGCTTGATGATGAAGAATGCGGGTGCTGCCGCCTCGGCGCCGACGGTGCGGTCGGCCAACTCGCGCCGGTACGCGGCAAGGCGGCCCAGGTCGGTGAGGCTGGAGAAGCTTGGCGGAACGGCGAGCGCGAAGAAGCGGTGCAGTGCGGTGTTCGCGGTGATGGGGGTGGAGGCGGCGCTGTCGCGGTGCCCGTCCTGCGCCGGGGAGCGCTCTCCGGCATGGAGGCGGGCGAGTTGCATGAGTCGGCGGAAGAGGAGCGCCTTGCAGGCCACCACGTTCATACCAGCGAAGTGGTTCAGGCGGGCGTAGCACGGCAGCTTTGCCACGGCGGTGCTCACGACACTCTTGTCGACCCACATCACCTCCGCTGCGTGCGGCACCGCAGCGGAAGCCTCGCCGTGTGGCCCTTCACCCGCCCTCAGCTGCACCCCGTGAAAGGTGTCGGGAATGCACTCCTCCGTGTTCGAGTCGTCCACAGTCCACCCCACCTGCCGTGCGGCGGCCCGGACAACGTGGTAGCGGGTGCGGTGGCAGTCGATCACTACCGCCGGGGAGCGCGCTGCAGGCTCCATGGCGCCGCCTTCACGACGCAACACGAGTCCAAGACAGCAAGAAACTGGTGGAGGGATAGGGAGAGGATCGAGACAGAGACAGGTGTGAGTTGACCTGTGTGTGTGTGTGTGTGTGTGTGTGTGTGTGGACGGGGGCGCAGTCGATGCTGAAGCGGCTGCGGCCCCTCTGTCTCGTGAGTCCTATGAATGCAGAAGTGAGAGAAGAAGCGACCAATGAGCAGAAGCGTGTGCACGTGGCGGAGGCGTTGACGAGGAGGCGCCGCGGAACGCGTCTGGGTGCGCGCGTGGCACGCCTCTGGCTCACAAGGCAGACGCCACGGCGGAACGTGCCGATGCAGCCGCATCCTTCCCCCCACCCCACCCCCCGATCGCTGCAGCCAAAGTAGTTCAATCCCACAAGCGCTCCTCTCAGGCGCAGCGGAGGGCGGAACCTGGTCGAGCCCCCTTCACTGCCCCGCCTGCACACCGCACGGGTGACGCGCCTGATGGATGGATCGACGCTCACTGTCCCCTGGGGAGGGGCAAGAACGGTGTCCACCTCTCCACCCCAGCTCTGCTTTCATGAACTCCTTGAAGGGCACTACGCACAGACACAGCGAGTGAGAGAGACAGACACTGGTAGAGGTACACGTCAACACGCGAATCGTCCGTTCGGGCGCGGCCCGCGACGCAGGCGATTAAGGTGGTACTGGGCGGGAGGGGGGGAGGTGCAGGACCGCCTTGAGCCATGGCAGGGATTCATGAGCGCCCTCATCGCGCCATCAGCAAGAGCGATGAGCGGTGCGTCACAGTGGACGCACTCGCACACTCCTGCTGGAACACACACACACACACAAACGCACGCACGCGCTGCCATTCACGACACCAGAAAAGGAGAGAACAAGAACCAGATGATCTATCGAGCAACACACAACCAGCGCGGACAAGCACGTGCACTTGAATCTCCACACGTGCACCAGGTAAGCGACTTCGCAAAGGCCGGCACCCGGCGTCCCACGGCACACGCACACACTTGCGCGCACACAGCCACTACGCTTCAGCCTCGACCCCGGTGCTGCCAGGGCCCAGCGAAGAGGGAAGGAGAAGAGAACGAGGAAAGCAAGCTCACGCGTGCATCTATGCAAACTGAAGACAAGACAAACAGAGGCCAAAGAGCGCCAGCGCCGCGCAAGAGAGAGACCGCGCCGCATCGCAGTAGCCGCGAGCGCGTCCGCATCTCGACGCACTCGCTGAAGGGCGACGTAATGCGTTTGGACCAGCGCACCGCGTCTGCGTGGTGGGGGGGGAGAGGGGGGGCCTGTGCCTCGGCAGCAGCAGGTGGACCCGCCACGTCCCCGCACACAGCCTACCTCAATGCATGATGACGGCGCGAGTGCGCCTTCAACGCGCGGTATCGCGCGAAGCCCACCCGCACCACTGCGCTGACACTCCCTGCTGGCCCTACGAGGAGCCGCGGATGGCGCCGAGGATGCCGGCCTTTGTCGTCGCGCCCTCCAGCCGAATGGCGTTGTCCTTGGCGTACGCCTTCAGGGCGGCCAGCGTCCACTTCGGGCTCGGCGTCTTCGACGGCGCCCTCGAGCCCGCCTTGCTGCGCGAGCTGGAGCGGGAGCGGGAGCGGGAGCTGCGCCGGCTCGATGCCGCGGACGGCTTCGTGGGCGCCGGCGAGCGAGCGCGGGTGGGGGCGGCGGCGGCTTTTGGCGATGCCCTCTTTGCGGCAGCCTTCTTAGGCGACGGTGCCGCGGTCTTCTTCGGTGCGGCCCTCTTAGGGCTGCTGCGCTTCGCGGCGGGGGCGGGGGCAGCGACGGGCTGCGGGTCCGGCGACTTGGCGCGAGCCGGCGACTTGGCTGTCGATTTCCGCGCCGAGGGGGAGCGGGACGCCGACGGTGTCTTCGTGGACGCGCGCGGTGAGGTGGGCTGGGGCTCATCCACCTTGATGGGGGTCGTGGTCTTGGCGCCGACGGACTGCAGCAGCGACGCGCGGCGCTTGGGCGAGATCTGCGGCGACTTCTTCGCGTTGGCCGCCCCGCTGGATGACGACGTCGACGTCCGGCGCCACGCCGCGACGACGGCGGCCGTCACGTCCTCCTCTTTGTAGTGGCCCTCGTCATCGAAGATGCGGTACTCGGGCAGCGGGAGGTCGTCGTCGTCCACCTCCGGCTTGGTGTAGATATAGTTCTTCCAGAACGGCATCGCGCACAGCGTGGATCGGTGTGACGGGCGGCGGGGGATGTGTGGTCGGCAACGGAGGCCCTGCAGGCTACAAGGGATGGCAGCGGCAAGGGAGAGGGTCGAGGATGGAACAAGATGGAAGCGCGCAGCGGGCAAGGGCAGGTCCACTGTGCGCGTGTGGGATCTGCTCACAAAGTCACCGGGGCGTGCGAGACGGCTGGCGGGGACGGCGCACCGGACAGCCCGTTTAGGGAACAAGAAAGAGAGAATGAAGGAAGCAAACAGTGAAGGCGTTGGGTGACATGACGCGGGGCAGCTGAGACACTGCGACTCTGTTCGGTGTACAGCCGCCGCTTCGTTGTGCGCAGGCACCCCCCTCCCAGCGCTGTCGATGCCGGTGCGCACTTCCGCACGCGTGGGTGCGTGCACGTTGCTGTGGCCACCGCACGACCGTCACCAGACGAGAAGCGGGTGCTACCGGAGCAGTTTGGGGCTGTCGGTCGGCGAGAGCGGCCGCTCGTACCGTTCTCCGTGTCCGTATCAGCCGTGCGCAGCGACAAGAACTGGCGCGCCCGCTCTTCTCGCCTGCCCTTCTTTGTGGTTGTGTTCGGCCGCGGCCGGCGTTGGCACATGCAGGCGTGCCTGGAATCGGCTCTTTTTCTCCTGTTCGATGTTCTCCCGTGTTGTCAAGCGTGCATGTTCACCTGCACACTTGGGAAGGGCAAGGGAGGCATCGACGGTGGGAGGTGAGATCGCACGGCTGGCCGCGCCTCCTCGCCGGCTACTCCCAGAGGCCCCCCCCCCTTTTCTTGTTGACAGGGAAAGGGGCAGAAGTTCTGCGGCACCAGCGGCAACTGCGTGCCTCCCACACACCCACCGCAGCGACACGGGTGGCACACAACGCGCGACAACACAAGAAAGCAACAGGCGAAGGCGGGAGTTACCCGGCCTGTCGTTCCCCCCACGTGGTGTGCACGAGAAGGCGATGCGTGTGCGTCTCTATGTATGTGTGTGTGTGCGTCTGTGTGTGTGTGTGTGTGTGTGTGTGTGTTGCGCCATTGAGCCGCAAAGAAGCGCATCGAGAAAAGAAAAGAAGTACGAGAGAAGAGAAGAATGGGGAAACGAAGGCCGCACAGGGACATGCGCTCCACGACAGGAGGCGGTCAGGCAAGACGAGGCCGATGTACAACAGAGAGACAGAGACAGAGGAGGAGGAGGAGGAGGGGACAGAGGGTGGCCAGTCGGCGTAGCCCATCAAGGACGCGCACCGAGCGCGGGGAGGAGGGCACCGACGGCAATTAGAAGCAAACTAGCGCGCAAGCTCGCATGGAAGACAAGAAAACAACAACAAGAGGAAGGGAGGGACGGGGAACGAAGGATGGAAGGACCCACTACGTGCACAAGTTCACAGAAGGGAAGGAGGGGGGTGGCACGCCTCGGCGCGAAATGGGGAAGAGGAGCAGCGAGGCAACGCACCAACAGGCAAAGAAGATGAAGAGGCAGCGAACTACACGACGCACCCAACGCGTGCGGGCAGTGGGCGACTAAGTGCGCCGGGGGGGAGGAAGAGCGGGAAGCGGCAGGAGGCGACGGGGCGTTCGCGGTGCGTGTGGGAGGGCACGGTGCGCAGTGAGCGCGGTCTCGAAGCCTGCAGGGTGAACTTGTGTCTGGCTGCGAGCCGTGCGACTTCACCAGGTGCGCATCACGCCCATCGCTACCGTGCCGATGCTCCACTCCCTGTGGTTGGAAAGTGCGTGCGCCACCGCCTGGCGTGAGAGACGGGGGAGAGGGGGGGGGGCGATACTCAAGACTAGGAAATCATGAAAGCATGTGCGCTAAAGAGGTGGGTAAAGAGAACGTCGAAGAGGGGAAGGGGGTGCGGCATCCCTGCTGCGTATGTGAATGCTGTCGCGACGAGGTGCCTACCCGGCGCGGTGGGTCCAGCCGTGACGCACTGGGCGAATGGATGGCGCTGGTTGAAGAGAAGCCGTGCACACAGAAACAAGCAAAAGAAAAGAAGGTCGGTCGCACCGGGAGCGCGCCACGGCACGCGCACCACCACCACCACCCCCCCTCCATCCCCATCGGAAGCCACAACGTGACCGTGGCAGAAGGAATAGACACACACCGGCACGCGAGGTGGCGCGCTTGAGTCGCTGTGGACGGGTGCTTTGCTGGCCATGCCGCGGCAGCAACGACACAAGGGCGTGCGCACCCGTCGTGTTCTCCTCGACAACAAAGGGGGCACACGCGGACTTACAGGTGGGCGGTGGGATAGATGACTTGCTGGAACGGGTAGAAGCAGCCAGGGTTCATGACGTTGTCGGGGTCGAGCGCCCTCTTGATGGACTCCTGCACACAAATGTGCGGCTGCCCGTGTTCGTGCGTGACGTGGTGCACCTTCCCGATGCCAACGCCGTGCTCGCCAGAAACGGTGCCGCCCATTTCCACGGCCCGCTTCACCATCCGCACCTCCAGCTCGCGGGCCCGCTTGAAGTCCTCGGCGTCCGTGAACGGGATAAGCGTGTGGAAGTTGCCGTCGCTGATGTGCGCGCAGATCAGGCAGGGCCGGTTGTTCTCCTTGAAGTCCGCCTCCGTCGCCTCCACACACTCGGACAGGCGGCTGATGGGGACGCACACGTCCGTCGTGATGACGCGCTGGATGCCCTTCGCCTTGTCCGAGTGCATCGCGGAGAAGAGACAACTGCGGCGCGCCTCCCAGACGGCGTCCATGGCCTTGCCGTCCTTCAGGAACCGCATCTCCTTCGCCCCACACTTCTTGAACACCGCGGCCACCTTCTTGTAGTCACCGTGCGTGTCACGGCGCCGGGCATCGTTCGAGACGAACTCGAGCAGCACACACGCCGACACCGGCAGGTTCGTGTGGCTGTACGAGTTCGCCGCCGCCACACCCTCCTTGTTCAGCAGCTCGCACCGCAGCAGCGTGTGTGGCACGCCTTGCTGCTTGAGCGCCACAACCGCCCGCACCGCGGCATCCGTGGAGGGAAAGAAGCCGACGCCGCCGGAGCTGAACTTCTGGATGGGGAAGAGGCGGAAGCACACCTCGCAGATCACTCCCAGCGTGCCCTCGCTGCCGATGTACAGCTGCGTGAGCTCGAGCCCGGCAGACGACTTGCGCACCACCTGCCGCGTCTGCACGACCGCGCCCTGTGGCGTGACCACCTTCATGGACAGCACGTTCTCGCGCGTTGTGCCGTAGCGCAGCGTGCACATGCCGCTCCCCGACGTGGCGACCATGCCGCCGACGCAGGGGTTCGAGGACGGGTCTGGGCCGAACACAAAGCCGTGCTTGGTGGCCGCCTTGTTCAGCGCCATCTTGCGCACCCCCGCGCCGACCCACACACACGAGTTGTCCAGGTCGAAGTCCATGCGGGTGAGGAGGTCCGTGTCGATCACGATACCGCCGGCGTACGGGATGCAGGCCCCCTCGATGCCGGTGCCCGCACCGCGCGGGGTCATGGGCACCTTGTGCGCCGCGCACACCTTCACGACGGCGGAAACCTGATCAATGGACCGGGGCCGCACCGCCGCAACGGGCACGGAGCGGGCGTGACTCGACTTGTCTTTGCTGTAGAACTTGCGCAGCGTGGTGGCGTCGGTGATCATGGACTTTGGACCGAGCTGCAGCGCGGCCAAATCGTCGAGGCAGGCCTTGTACTTCACCTGCCGCGCCGCGAACGGCTCAAACTCGAACTCCTCGACAGCGCTCATGTCGTCTTGCCGTGCTGTGGTGGTGAGTTGTAGCGTGCGGTGGTGTGGTGGGCGAGGGGAGGTCGCTACACGGAGGGGGGGGTTGTGTGCAGCGGTGCGATGGAGTCGGGGTGAGGGGCGTCGGCGTGTCTTCCAGTGGTAGGGCACAAATACGGTGTTGGGAGAGATGGCGAGCGGGAAGCAGGCTGGTGAAGGTTGGACGCCATCGCGAGCGGTCGTCACACAAGACGAGGCAGTGGTGCACAGTAGAAGGTGGAGAGAGAGAGAGATGTGTTGGAAGGGTTGGTAACAGATTTGCACGTCAATCAAAAAAGGAGGAGAGGTGGGCGAGAGTACGACGCGACCAGCTTTGCGTCGAAGCTCGTGGGTGCGCGGGGGAGCGTCGTGAAAGGGGGGGGGCGGGGGGGGATGGCGAGACAAGCCTCCGCTCTCCGCAGCGCGGCGGTGAAGTTGCGCGCAGGATCTGCTGGTACCTCGAAAAGGCGGCGTCCGTGACGACAACCCTCAAATCGGGCGTACGTGGCAGGCGAGCAGACGCATGCCCCTTACGCTGCTCTCAGTGCCGCACCTTCTGCACACCTCAGCCTCCCAGCGCGTTCGTCGACTGCTGAGGCTCTACGCCACGCCACAAGAGAGGATGAATGGGGAGGGGGGCTGCAACCGCTGGTGTGGATGTGGGGCAGGACAGAGGGGAAGGTCGCGCTGCGACGGTCGCAGAGACGATGATGACCATGGCGATGCTGTGGGGAGAAGAAGGCGAGAACTGGGGAAAACAAAAGGGAAAGAAGGCGGCCGTGAGGCGGGCATGCTGCGCGGCCTCTTTCGCAGAGAGTGAGTTATGCGGGTGCGCAATGCGCCAACGGTGGCACGCGACCCGGCTGAGAGCCTCCAGGCGCCGCCTCGTCGCACGCGCCGGCTCGGCCTTCGCGTCCTCCATCTCTGCCACCGGCGTCGCTCTGCACGTTGCTCGGTGGTCACGACGCCCCCTCATAGGAAACCACGTTGCGTGCGCTTCACTGTATAGAGGTCGATCTCGAGCGGCCGACGCGGCACGACTACGCCAGTCGCCCGCTCCTGGACTTGCACAGTGGCATGTGCCGCGCCGCAGCGTCCTCGGAGAAGCGCCGGCCGCACGACGGGCACGGCACGCGGTCATCGGCTACCGCCACCGAGCCGCCGGCCATGGCGCTACGCACCTGCGCACTCTGCTTACGCCACTTCTCCGTCTGCGCCGCCGCGTCCGGCGCGCGACGTGCGGTGCTGGTGGAGGCGGTCGAGGCGGTCCGGCTTGCCGGTGCGGGCGACATGGACGAGGTGCCCGAGCCGGCCGCGGAGGTGGAGCCGGTCGTCGGCTTGTGGCGCCCGCTGACGATGCGGCCGCTGCGCACCGAATCGGTCTTCGCCTTCGGGGCGCCGTTGTCTATGTGGCGCTCGCAAGTTGTGATGTGCCGTGCAAGTCGGCCGGGAGCGAAGGTGCGGCCGCAGTGAGGGCACGGCTCCAGCGCGATGTCCTTCATCTCATCCACCCCAACCGGCACCTGCGGCGTACCGCTCGCCATGGCCGGCCGGTCGTCGATCGCGGAGGCCGCACCGCCAGTGCTGTACATGCTTAGCGATCGCCTCGCCGCTCCAGCCGCCGCCACCGAGCCCGACTCCTCCGGCCCCTCGTGCGAGGGTCGGGAGTTCTGGCGCCGCAGGCCACCCGCGCTGTGGCTCACCTCAACTGCGTACGCCTCGTCCAGCGAGCTGGCGCGGCCGCCACCGCCCTTCACGACACTGCCTGCGGTGGAGTACTCCGCGTCGAGCGCGGTCGGTGACACGGCCGACGTCGCGGACGCCGTGTCGGTGCACCGCGCTGGCGACTCCTCGGCCATCGGGGTGGCCTCGATCAAGACCCGATCGTGGTTCGCCCGCTGCCAGTAGTTGCGTTGTGCCGTGGCCCGCTGCTGGGCGCTGAGCCGCAGCTTGAGGAAGTAAAGAAAGTTGATGTCGGACGGGGTCGAGTCGGAGAGCAGCGCCGTCTGCTCCGTGAGCAACGCGTGGCCGCTGAAGCCGCCATCCGAGTGGGGACGGGCACGATCGTGCGCCGCCGCCATGGGACAAGTCTATCGTGGAGGAGGAAGCACAGGAAAGAGTGCCAAGAAGGCGGCAGCCAGCAAGGGGCGTGCTGGCGAGAGAGGGAGGGAGAGGGAGGGAGAGGCGGAGTGTCTCAAGGTGGTGCCTCTGGTATTACGGGCTGTGTCGACGGAGCACCGCCTCATGCCCGAGCAGCGGGGCGCACGTGTCGGGGCGACGCGCGGGTAGACGTGGAGAAGGAACGTGTTCAGCAGAGAGTTGAGCGTGTGGAAGGTGTGGGCAAAAGGCGCCACATCGATCCTGTGCGACATGACTACCGCAGTCTGCGGCAAGACCAGCCATGGTCGTCAGAAAGCAGCACACGCAGAGAGCACGCTGCTTAAGAAGGCGAGCAGCTAGCTTGCAGGTTCTCCGTTTCTTGTTCAAGTGGTGCACCTTGCGTGATGAGGCGTGCGCTGCAGACGCAAACGCCGTGGATGGAGGGGAGATGGGCGCTGCTGCTTCACCCTCCTCACACGTCTCATTTACCGAGTCACCAGTAACCGTGACAGCGCGACAGCACAGCTACGAGCTGCGCATGATGACGTACTTACGAGTGGAGCAACCGAACTCCAGCACGTCGGAGTCGATCACCGTGACCGCCTCCGCGGCTGCCACGACCTCCCCGTTGAGCTTCGTGCCGTTTGTGGAGGCGAGGTCGCTCAGCTGCAGCTCCACTGTCCACGTCGCCGCCGCGTCCCCCCCAGCGGCGGCCTGCGCCTCTTCCAGCAAGCGCCAGAGACCCGCCACAACACCGCGCAGCGCGGCAGAGGTCGGTGCGAACGGGGGCGCCGCGGACGGCGCGGCGAGGACGGGCGCGGTGGACGCGACTGCGTCCACCTCCGCCGTCACGTACGCGTGCAGCGCTGCCTCGTCGGCGACGGCAAACCGCATTTCGAGGGCGGCGTGCTGGCTGGAGCAGGACGGGTGCTCAAGCGCAATGTCGTTGACGTCGCTGTCCTTGCCCAGCAGCCACACGGAGCGCCACGTCAGCGCGGCGTACTCGCCGACCTTCTTGTCCTCCTTCATGACGAGCAGCTTGTAGGAAGGAATAAAGAAGCTGGTCGTGGCGGTGTGGGACGGCGGGCTCGCGCTGGAGCCGGCGCCGGCGCCCTCCTCGCGGCACCACCGCAACACCTCCCGGTAGAGGGTGGACAGCTGCACTCGGGTGGGTACGGCGGCGCCCGCTCGCGCGGCAGCCCAGCGCCGCCACCACAACGCGAGGCACTCCGCGATGGTGGCCATGCGCAGGTACGTGACGAGCGTTGGGTCAGACGAGAAGACGTGTGCGCCGCGGGCGCCGTCAGCGTCGTCGTCCTCGCGGCGCAGCGCATCGAGCAGCTGCTGCGGTATGGTGAGCAGGGACGGGTACCACTTGAGCGGGCGTGACACGTGTGGGCTGCCGGGCACGAGCAGTCGCGGCTGCGACACCGGCAGACCCCCGAGGCGCGAGCTGAGCAGCCCGGTGCGACCGTACTGCGGCATCTCCATCGTGGGAGGAGGGAAAGAGAGGGGTGTGCTGAGGAATTACGAAGTCCGACGGCAGGGCGTGGCGCCGCTGCGGACGAGCAGTTTCTTGTTTCGCCGGTGATCGAGCCCGCTCGCGTGGGGTGTGCGTGCACGCGTTGAAGGGCATCGAAGTGGCATAGGCGGTGGGTGGTGGCGACGGGGTGGGGAGAGGAGGGGCGGAGGGAAAACATATCAGGGAGCTGCACACCAGCGGCGCACCAACTCTTGCGCCAACACCGTGGCACACACCTCGACGAAGCAGGGCGCCTGCAGCCAGCACCTTGCCCGTCCCGTGGGCACGGCCGAAAGCGGTGGACAACTGAAGAGGGGAGTGGCCCACCTCCCTGCTGCCCTGCCAGCACGTGAGAGGAGGGCGGCACTTCCATGCGGACGTGACCGGTATGGGGGAGGAGGGGGATGCAATGCGGCACACACCGCCTCGCTGCCATCGCGGTCGGCGCATCGCACAAGCGCGCATGGACGCGTGGGCATCCCCCCCACCCCACCCAAAAAAAAAGACAGCGACCCCTTGAGAAAGCGCCACACCGCCAATGTGCTGCGATCGCGACCTCGTGCAACTGTGCTGGATGGACCAGTCGGCCGCGTCACGTTTGCCTGTCTTTCTTCTCGGTTCCCCTTTGACCGCCACGCGTCGTTGTGTCGTTGTTCTTGTCTTCTCCGGATGACTTTGCACACGCCCGCGAGCCCCCCCCTCCCCTCCCCTCCCCCGTCTCCCTCTTGCGCCACTCTGCTCGAACGCGCGCGCCTCGGCTCCCGGGTCGGTGCGGAAAGGAAGAGAGTGGAGTGCGACAGGGTAACTCACGTGTGGGTGCTGCAGGGCCGCTAGGCAGAAGAAGGTTCAGGGCGGGAGAAGAAAGGCGGGGGGGTTCGCGACTGCTCATCACAGCCGTGGTATTGCCTTCTTCGCTTTAGGTGTACATCAACGCACCGCCCTCGATGCGATGCCGCAACGGCGCTCCAGTACTGCAGCGGCCATGCGGCAGCGCACGCACTCCCTAGCCTCACTCTCTGCCCGCCGCCGTCTCTCTGACGTTGCCTCGGGCACGTAAGCATTCGCAAACGCAAAACGGAAGAAGATCTAGAGTGGCGCGTGGTGGGGGCGCCAGGGGTTCGCGTGACGGGGCAGGAGTCGTGGTGGAACCGAGAGAGATGCCGAGAGTCAGAGAGAGGAGAGAGTCAGAGGGAGAAGAACGGGGGGGGGGGAATGAGCCGAAGGGATCGTGCGGGCCCGTACTACGCGAAAAGGAGGAAGAGAAGACGAGAAAGCTGGGTTGTGCGGCGAGCCGTCTGCGGGGAGGCGGGCCGGAGGGAGACGCCCAGACTTTAGGAGGCCATCGTGCAGGAGAGGAGCAGCATCAGCGTGGCTCAAGAGGACAATTGAGTTCCAGCCGATGCCGATAGGTGCTCAGTCACACACACTGGAAGTGTGTCGCACGCGCGTGCCTCTGCAGTTGTGTGCGTGCGTCACCGATGGGAGATCCGCTTCAAGACTTCAGGCGACACCACGCCGAAATCGGCGCTGCGAAGGAGACACACACACGCACAAACAGAGGAAGAGCCGCACGCGCAGCGCGACCGCCACCCACACCCACACCCACACACGCACATCCACGCACGCGCGCACACGCGAGCGAGCACCCAGAGAGCCACCCACGCGCCAGCTTGAAACCGAAGCGGCAGGGGAAAGAGAGAGAGGGACCAGAGGCGAAGGGAAGAAGCAAAGAGGCAAGGGAAACAACGACGAAGGCGCCAGAGGAGGTGCAGGGCAACGAGTGACGCGGCGCCCTGGAAAAGCAATGACCACAACGGGCGGGGTCAGCCGAGGGGGGTTTGGGGGATTTGGGGGGGCGAGATCAGCTTCATTGCAGACATACAGGAAGCAGGAGCGGCGACGAGGGCCCCATAGCGCACTAAAGAACGTCAAACAAAGACGCGCACAGACGCGGACACATACGAAAACTCATTTGTGTTGCCTTTCCTTTGTTTCTCTCGTTGATCTGGTACACATCGGAGGTGCATAAAGGGCTGCGTGTTCAGGGGGGGGGGAGGGGGCGTAGCGCCGGC
>JASAOO010003484.1:0-21778 GCA_030849075.1 Zelonia costaricensis | reverse complement strand
GGGGGGGGCGGGGGCGTAGCGCCGGCTCGCCCACCCCGCCGTGACCGTGGGCGAGCCGACGTGTCACCGCAACTTCCCCCCCACCCCACCCCACAAACACACGCTCTCTTACTGGCCTTGCTCGTTGCCTGATGCATTCCGCCACGAGAATCACAAGAAGAGAAAAAAAAAAACAACAAGCGAGGTAAGATCTCTAGTACACAGAAGGGAGGGAGGGAAGGAGGAGGGGGGGTGGACTCGGCGAGATGCGCGACAGCATCCGCAGCGACGGCGGCCCCCCTCCCGCCCCGCCCCCGCACCGAGTCGCGGCAAACTCAAACAGGACCGCTGCGGCGCGGACACTTTCGTTGACGTTTCACGGGGGGTGCTCCACGCTAGGGGAGGGAGCGGGAGGGACCCAGGCGCGGCAGGGTCCTTCGTCTCGGCCCTGCAAGCACCTCGCTGCGTCTTGCGGTTGGCGTGTCGGTCGGCGCAGGTGTGCGGGTGGGTGGGTGTACGCGCGCCACTCAGCTCTATCGCAGCCGTACCCTCAGCACGCCCCGTCCCCACTGCCTCTTTCCATTCGCCCCCCCCCCCTCCCCGCGACGGACGGAGACGGCAACTCCACAGGCGACACAGCCGCAGCCGCGAGCACGGCATGTGGGATGCGCAGCATAAAGCTCCACTCCGCGCGCGCGTGTATGCGTGTGTATCAGCCTGTCATGAACGCGTTCCACTGCGGCGACAACTCCAATTTCTAACCCACAGCGTACAGGTACACGCGGAAACCAAACGAAAGCAAAGGGGGAGGTGGCCGGGGTCGCCGGCGGCGTCCAAGGCGGAGAAAACAAAACAAAACCCAGAACCCGACGGAGGCGTGTTTGCGTGTGTGGCTGTGGGGGGGGGGTGCGCGCGGACGCGTTTCCGTTTCAGGACGCGGATGCGGCGCTGACTTCACTGCTACGTTTGCTTGCGTTTTCCCCGTCCACTTTATTGAGCGCATGCGTTGTGCAAATGGCGGACTGGGTGGGTGGGGGGGGGGGGGCGTCAGAGAGGGCGGCAGACACGACACGCGCCTAACGCGCACTTTGGCGGTACGAGGGTGTCGTGCCCGCCTCCCTTTCCGCGCCCCGTGACAGCAGTCCGACCTCGTCGACGGGGCGCAGTGCCAGCACCGCCTGCGAACGCCCTTCCCCACCACCACCATCGCCGCCGTCATTCGCCTCAACGCAGGCAGGGAGGCTGCCCAGCTGGGGATGTGCGACTGCCCCCTTCGTTCAATTAGAATATGCTGACCGCATCACCCCACACACGGCGCGCGTGTCGGGATCGAGGAGGGGAGGAGGAGGCATGGGTCTAGTGGCTCGCCTTGTACGCAGCATACATGTCCACAGCCCATTTGGCCCAGATGATCAGGATGACCTGGAAGGCGATGATAGCGGCCCACATTCCCCAGAAACGCACCTTGGCCGGGGTGAAGTAGCTACCCTTGCCGCGGTTGCGGTGCGGGTGCATGGCCGCCTGCAGCTGCGCGTCCGCCTCCCACATCGATTCGGGGGCCGACGCCCTCGACGACGCCTTGGTTGGTGCGGCCTTGGGCGAGGAGGCCCGCGGCGATGTGGCGGCGGTGGGCGGGGGCGTCTGCGTGCCGTTGCTGCCGCGGCGGCTGCGAGAGCGGGCCGGGGTGCGGGAGCGGGAGGTGGAGCGGGGCTTGCGGCTGCGGCTGCGCGCCGTCGAGGTGCTGCGCTTCGGTGGCATTGGCGATGCGGTGGAGCTGGCGGGGGAGAGAGAGAGGCGAGGGCTTACAGACGCGGAGGCGGGGAAGGAGGGGCGAGAGTGTCGCGTTGGACTGCGTCAGCGTTGGAGGGACGGGCGGTGGCGGCGGTGTGGGGGTGTTGCGTGTGCTTGCGGAGTGCGTGAGGGAGTAGTGATCGAAACAGGAAAAGGCAGAGGGGACGGAGTGGGCACAGCACGACGCAGCGCCATCGACGGTCCGGTGGGGTGCGTGCGTCAACATAGCGCCCCCTGTCGACATCAGCCGTCACAGGATGGACTCCTGCTCTTGTGGCACCCTCTACAAACGCGCTCAGTCGCGGGCTACGACGATGTGCGCCGGAGGAGTCGACTCGCGCGCAGGGCCCCGAAGCAAGCAGCCACTCCTCCTTGGCCTCCTCCCTCTGCCGCGACGCACGTGTGGGAAGAATGCGGGAGAGTGAGCAGACCGGCGCCAAGAGGCGCGCTTGAGTTCGCACAGGAGGACGGGCCGCATCGACGCGCTGGAGCCGCTCGCGCTCTGCTTCTGCTGTGACGAGTTGTTCTTCTCAGTTTTGTTGTCTGCCTCGGCCTCCCCTTCCCACTCCTCGCACAACCTTCGACGGGGCACAGCGCGCTTACCCTCAAACCAGTTGAAGGGTTCGCATGACGAAGGTCGGTGGGGAGGGAAGGGCGCGACGGTTGAGGAAAACGGATTGAAGGTGCTGTTCGCGCAGCGCAACGCTTGCATCACACACGGCCTGACGCAGAGCTCGCGCGGTGCCGCTCGTTAGAAAACGCTGGTGGGGGTTGAGCACCACGAAGAGCGAGAAAGACAGAGAGAGAGAACGCACGGTGCCCCGTCACGCGGCTCGGCCTGGCCATTGCAGTGCCCCACTCCTCGACAGCGGTAAGTGGGACGGCGCAGCGGACAGAGGAGGACGCACGCACGCTTGCATCTGTCGTGTGGATGTCGATCCGGCCTACCCCCCACCCCACCCCTCTCCTCCCCTGTGCCGCCTGCAGCACGCACGCAGGCACCGCTACCGACACAGGCAGGAGCGCCCGCCCTTCGCCGTCTCCCCCACGAGACCGACGTCGCCAAGAAAGAAGAGAGCAGCAGCCGAGCCACGTCGCAGCTGTAGGCACACACGCGTACACAAGGCAGGCCAGCCAAAGCACTCGTTAGCGCGACAGAGAGCTCGCAGAGGGACCTCTGCCTTTCCTGCACGGGGGCCATGGCGCAGCGGCAGGGACTTCAGTCCGTCGCTCGTTTTAGGGCAGAGGGCTGCCAAGGGAAGGAGTGCGGCAGCTCGGGCTGCTGCGGCGACACGCGATTTGAACCGCCTCCGCCACGGTCTCTTGCACGGCGTGCGTCAGTGCGTCGCTCCCGCTAGTCCAGGTCGTCCTCCTGCGTTGCGCGAGAAGCCCCGCCGCCCATGCCGCGGCCCATGCCACCCATGCCACCGCCGCCCATGCCGCCCATGCCGCCCATGCCACCCATGCCACCCATGCCACCCATGCCGCCGCCACCCATCATCTTGGACATGATCTTCTGCATCACCGGCCCGACCTTCGGGTCGTTCATCATGCTCATGGCCGCCATCGGGTTCTGCATCATCTGCGCCAACTTCGGCGCCACCTCGGGGTCCTGCATGGCGGCCATGATCTCAGGGTCCTGCATGACGGACTCCATACCCGGCGGCATCCCACCGGGCATGCCTCCCATGCCACCAGGGAAGCCGCCGGGCATGCCCCCCATGCCGCCCTGCGCCTCNCGGGCATGCCTCCCATGCCGCCCTGCGCCTCCTCCTCTGCCGCCGCAGCCGCAGCCGCCTCCTCCTCCGCCTCCTGCTGGCGCTTGCGGCGCAGCTCCTCCTGGCGATGCAACGCGGCCTCCTCCGCGGCCTGCTGCCGGGCCAGCTCGCGCTTGTGCCGCTGCGTCGCGCGGCCCTGCACCAGCTTGAGAGTCTCGTTGGTGGCGTCATCGTAGTCGATTGCCTGGGCAGCGCTGAGGTCCTTCAGCGAGTCCTCCCAGCGACCGAGGTGGCGGTTCACCGTCCCGCGGACCCGCAGCGCACGCACGTTCTGAGGGTTCAGCGCGAGTGCCTTGTTGGCGTCGTGCAGTGCGGCGCGGGGCTTGTTGGCTTCGAGGTTGTACAGCGCGCGCAGGCCCCAGTACATGGCGTTGTTCGGCGTCTGCGTGAGGGCCTCGCCCATCTTCGCGATGGCCGCCTCCTGCTGCCCCTCGCCGTGCAGGTCCACAGCCTCGCTCTTGGCCGCCATCGCCGCCTCCGCCTCTGCGTCGCTCGGCTCGCCGGTCTTCGCCGGGATTGCGGCCGGCTCCTCGTCACTCAGCGTCCACCGCTCCTCGTCCGGCTCGCTGTCATCGTCGTCGCCGTCTGCGCCGGTTGCCTGCGCCGCTGCGGGCTCCGCTGGAGGCGGTGCGGTGGCAGCCTTGGCGGGGAACTGCGCTCCTGCTGCGGTGGCCCACGCCTTGAGCTCCGCGAACTCCGGGCGGTGGATGTCGGCGGGCTGCTCGCGGAGGGCCGCCAGTGCGCGCTTCAGCGCCGCTACGTCCGCCTCGTCGTAGCTGGACATGGTGCTGTCTGCAAAGGTGGTGGGGGGGGGGGAGACGAAGTTTCTCTCTCTGTTGTGGATGCGGCTACGGGGTGCCTGTGTGAATGTCAGGGCAAAGCCCAGGAGGCGTGCGAAGCGGTGTGCGTTGCGAGTGATGCGGTAGATGCACGCACACACAAACACACTCACAATCGCGTGTGGGAGTGTTGGGGTTTGGGATGAACGTTTACAAGGGAAATACAAGAAAGTCCAGTAGAGCTTTGCTGTGCGAGTGATCCTGTCGGTCGTGGCGGTATTCGCATGTGGGTATGTGTGCGTGTGTGTACGTGTGCGTGCGTGTCAACCCGGTAGCCCGAGAAGCGGGAAAGAAGCAGAAGAGGGTAGCGGAGAAACACAAATAGAGCTTGGCTGTTCGCGTGAGCATCACGGAGCAACAAGGAGATGTAGCGCAGAAGTGAGCTCGACCACCCCGACCAGGTACGACACGGTCTCGGCCCATCCGATGTGCCACCTGTTAGCGCACGCAGTTTGGCCAATGTAGAAGCGGGCATTGGTGTTGACAGGTGGCGACTGTGTAAGCACCAGGTCGCATTTGCCGCGTCATTCACGGGGGGAGGGGGGAGGAGGGACGGAGCTGAAGGGTTAGCGGTGTGCGGCCTGCGAAGCGGTGAAGGAAGCCGAAAGAAGTGCGGCCGCCGCAGAACCGCAGCGCAGGCCGCCGCTCCCCAGTTGTTCATGGCCCTCTTTAGAGTTGCACTTCATGCATCGATAGCTGCAGCCACACCCACCCCCACATGCACACTACGCCGCAGGTGCGGTGTTGCTCTCACGCCGCAGCCGTTGCCGCCTCCCCGGCGGCAGCGTTCAGCGGCTCAGTCGCGCTCTCGTCCGCGCCGCCCACAGTCGCCCCCTCCGTCGCAGATGTCTGCTGCGGCGCGTCTGCCGGAGATGCAACCTGCGTGAACACCGCCAGGGTGCGCTGCCACCGCGCGTCGTACTCGTCGGGCGGAACGTTCACCATGCCGAAGGAGCCGTACGTGGGCTTCAGTGCAGCAGCAGCAGCAGCAGCAGCCGTAGCGCCCTTTGCTCCCGCCTCTGCCGCGCCCTTGCGCCGCGACGCGCCTCGCTGCATGTCCGCCGCAGCGTCGCCGTAGAGGGCGCGCACGGTGTCGCCGCGTTTGCCTGTCACCGCCGCGCGGTCGACCGGCGCCGGCACGGCGCTGGTGCTGGTGCTGGTGCTGGTGCTGCCGATGGTGTTTCCGCCGCCGCCGCCGCCGGCCTTGGCGCCGCTCTTCGGGCGGCCATAACCGGTGTCCCTGTACAGCCGACCCAGCACGTCCCTGAGGTTGTACATCGCAAACTCGCGCTGGGCGTACTTGCGCTGGATGAAGGACTTCACCGCATCGTCGCCGGCGGCCCCCGCGATGGCGGAGGGACGCACCCCCGCTGGCAGTCGGGCCTCATACAGCGCCTTGGCTTTGGCGTTGCCGATGGCTTCCATGAGTCGCACCTCGGCGAGCGACCAGCGATCCATGTTGGTGGACTTCACCTTCGAAATATGCACCCCGAGCGAGCGGTGCACGCCCGAGCAGCGGATGCACACAAAGACGCCGTGGTTGACCGACGTCCATCGCGTGCCGGTGTCGCCGCAGTCGGCGCAGATGTTGTTAGGGTACTGCGCGCAGAGCCGCTCCACCGCCGCGCGGTTCTCGTCCCAGTCCTCCTCGCCGTCCTCGACGTCCCGCCGCGGCTCCGCCGCAGAGCTGAGCTTGTTCTTCTTGGCCGACTCGTGCTTGTGGGAGTGGCGGTGGTGGTGGCGCTGAGCGCCGTCGGCGCCCTCGTCCTTTGCCTTCTTGTGCCGCCGCTCCTTGGGCTTGTCACGGGGTCGGGAGGAGGGGCTGCTGGCGGCCGCGGCCGCGGCAGGGGGCGGCGACGTCGCCGCCGCGTCGGGTGAGCTCATCGCGGAGTGTCCGTACTTGTGTCCACAGAGTTTCTTCTCCTCGCCGTGTGGGGGCTCAGTCACCAGGCTGACGCTGTTTTTCTTCTTTTCTTCTTATTGTTCGTTTGCTTCAAGTCCGCTGCGTCGCAGCTCCTTGTGCATGTGTGTGCGTGTGTGGGTGGGTGTGGGTGTGGGTGTGGGTGTGGGTGGACACAAGAGAGATGCAAAGGGGTTGTGAGTGGGAGAGAATTCGCTGCATCGCTCCGCCGGTGCGCGGGGCGCACGACAATCGGCAAAGGGGGAAGGGTCATGGGGAGCGACGTGTGTCACGCGGAACAGTCGCACAACAGCGCAGCGGCGCACGCAATGCACAGGCCAGTTGCACGCCAACTCAGCCCCCCAGTCACCAAACCGACTCCCATGACGCACACGCGTACCCACTCGAGCAGAGAAGTGCGCAGTCAGCGTCGGGGAGGCGATGAAAGGGTCCGACGTCATCACCCCGCCAGCAACCGCATCCACTCCTTTTCCGATCGTCGCTGCCGGAGTGACTGTGCTTGTGAGTGGGTGCTGTTGTTATCATCTTTTCGTAAAGTGCCCAGGACGCGGCGTGTTTGGACGGCAGAGCGGCGGTCTTGCAAGGCGGACGGGGTGGGGGGAGAGGGGGAGATAGAGAAACACGCACACACGCGCGCAGCCGAGAGAGGCGGCAGGCGCCACCCCGCTGCCTCGCGCCTTCTCTTCCCTTCGCACAAAGCCAGACATCGGCGCAGGACAAACAGCGGCACTGTTGTCGCCACGATGCCGCCATATGAGTGCACATGGCCTGCCGTGAAGGGGACGTGGGAAGTAAAGAAAGAAGGCCCGGGGGTGGAGGAAAGGCGGTAATGCACGGCGGGGAGGAGGGGACACACACACACGAACACAACGAAACTGCGACATCGACAGGCGACCGTATATACAGAGAGAGAGACGGGGGCGGTGCGGCACACAAGAGAAGAGCTGGACAGGAGAAGGTGGCCCAGCAGCCAGCGTCCCATCTCGCATTTTTGTTGTCTCTTCCAAGGCGGCGCAATCCCCCTTTTCTACCCGTCCTCCGGCACACCTTGTCACCGCAACTCACGAATTCACCCACACACACACACTCGCACGCACACCTCTGCGCGCAGCAGCAGGTTGCGCAAGGCACAAAAACAAAGGAGGCGCCGCCCCGGCACTCACGCGTTCACGCGGACCGTCAGCATGTCCCCACTGCGGACACCCGTCCATGTGGACAGCGTCACCCCCTCCATCGACCCCACTGTGACGGTCTTGGGCGGGAAGCCGCTCGAGATGCTGATGCCCGGCGGCGCGGTGAAGCGAGCGGTATCCTCAGCGTAGACCAGGTACGCGAGGTACTCGACCAGGCGCGGCACGGGCGTGTCGCCACGCAGCTGCAGCGTTGCCGACGAGCGCGGCAGTCGGCAGCGCAGCTTGACGGCGCCGGCGTCGCTGGCCGACCCGTCCGGTACGATGAACTCGTCCAGTGTGACGGGGGCCTGGGGCACCACGTGGACCGACTCCGCCACGTCTGGCTGGCTGGCCGCGGCGGGCACGGCGCCAGGGCCGGCGGCTTGCCGCGTGATGGTGGGCGGCGACACCATCTCCGCCTCACTGTCCGGGCCGTCCACGTCGACGACGACCGCCGCCGTCGTCGCCGTCGCCGCCGTCCCGCTGGCCGACGCGGAGCCGCCGGTGACGTCGGTGCCGAAGTCCGGCTCTTGGCCGGCGCCCTCGGCGTTGGCGAAGGGGTCGTGCGGCGGGTCGTGCTGCGTGATGAAGAGCATGATGGAGTCGACGACCAGCGCACTGTCGAAGCGCCACACCTCGGAGGAGACGAGGGGGAGGTCCTGCACCTTAAACTGCGTGACGGGGTCCACCACGAAGAGACACGGCAGCTGCTGGACGTTGACGTGGTACTTCTCCGCCAGCACCTGGCCGCGGGAGTGCGTCACGTTGATTTCGTAGCACATGAGGCTGCCGCTGTTCAGCGAACGCATCGCCTCGCTCGCCCACACATCGCGCGTGAAGCACTCGCACGGGAAGGAGTTGTCAACCACCGAGACAACCATCCAGCAGTGTTTCGCGGCCGCCTTGCGGCACTCTGTCTCGAAGACGGCGCGGTCGCTGCCCTCGACATACTCGGGCCGCGCGTAGAGCCGCTGCAGCGCCTCCGTGGCGAAGTTGCCGAGTGCGCGGCTCTGCGGCGGCGTGGGCGGGCGCTGCGCCGCTTGCGGAAAGTTGAAGCCCTCCACCTGATGCGACGCCGGAGACGGCGCGCCCAGTGGAGACCCGGTGTCGACGCTGGAGTAGTACGGCGACTCCTCTTGCACGCGCGGCGGCGACGGGTTGGCGTGCTCGGCCTGGTACGCAACCACGGCCGTCTCGAGGTCGAAGTCGTACATGGCGAGGTACTCGATGGCCTCCTCCTCCGTCGACCCCGTCATCACGACGAAGCTCGCGACGACGTCGACGTCGCTCATGGCCGATGACCGCGCGTGAGTGTATGACGGGTGCCTCTTGGCGTGCGAGCTGAGACAAGGGAGGGAGGGGGGGCTGCGGGGCTTCAGAGAGATGGCCACCCGTGGGCCAATGCGCCGCGTCGGCTCGAGAAGGAGTACTGCCTCGAGCGTGCTCGTGCGCTGAACTGGCTTGTGTGCACAAGGCAGTGCGCCCTCCCGATGGTGGTGCCCCTCGACTGAGCAGAAGCAGCAGCTAGCAAGACCGAAGGTCGCCTGTACGTGTGCGCGTGCGTGCGCGAGTGTTCGTTGACGAGCGAACGCGAGCAGCTTCAGGAGCTCCTTTGCAGGAGCCGTTGACGTGGTAAGGAAGGGGGGAAAGGGGGGAAGGTGATGCGTCCGTCGGTCAAGGTATAAGGGCGACACAGCGGTGCGCAAGAGAGAATACAAGCAGAGTATGGATTCGTGTGTGTGTGTGTTTGTGTGTGTGTGCGTCTATGTTCGCGGAGCAAGACAAACGGCGCTGCTGTGGTGCGTTGGGGTACCAGCCGGGGTTTTGCTGACCGAGCGGTGCGAGAGGCAGTGGGACATCGACGTGGAGGGACACAGAGAGCGAGAAGCAGAGCGTTGAGAGAGTGCACGCAAGCCGGAAAGCGCGCAGAGCTGGGCACACGCGCATAACCACGCACCGCCACCAAAGCACCCCACCGGTCGTACGCGAGCTTGTCACGGTGAGCCGCCGCACACCTCGAGAGGAGGGCGGGAGGGGGGAGCGTGGGCAGCCGTGCGGTGAAGGGACTCTTGGTCTGTGCAGGCGGCGTAGTGCGTATAGGTCGCTGGCGCGACACGCACCTCCTTCACTCCCTGCGAAGAAACGGACAGCGAGCGCCAGCGCCGTCGGCGTCGGCGTCGCACGCGTGACGGGCGCATTGCGTGTTCGCAGAGCGGAGTTGCAGAGCCGCCCGTGCGCCCCCCCCCTCTCCCCCTCCGACCGTGGCACGCTGTGCCTGTGCAATACGCAATTCAGTGAACAGTGTTGTGTCCTTCTTTTTCTCTTGTTGTGTTTGGGGGAAGGCAGCTCTTGTACATGGAGGCTCGGCAGCCGCAACGAGTGGCTTGGCCATGCCACCTTCATCATCACCGCCACCACCATCACCGCCATCCCTCCCTCTCATCGCCGGTGCCGCGCATACATGCACAGACACCCGTAGACACACACACACATATATATAAGAAAAGCGAAAGCCGGGAGGGACACGGAGAAGGTGGGAACGCGAAAGGTGAAAACGGGGAGGGAGTTGATGTGCGGACTTGATGCAAACGCACACCAACTCAAAGGAGAGGGAAAGAAAACCAAACGAAAACGAAAAGACGGAGCCGAGAAGGCGTGCGAGGGACTTCTCGGCTCCGTCGTTCCACGTACCACTCGAAGGGAACCACACTGGAGCACAGCATGCGTCAAAACCGGGTGAAGCGGCACGCCGCCGAGCAGCCGCGACACCACACCCACCTCCCCTTGAGGAGAGGACCCACGCGCGCAGACAGAGACGAGCTGCGGAAGCCCCTTTTGCGGTCGACAGCCAGAGTGTGTCGTGGTGAAGAGAGCCTGCGGGCATGGGGGACAGCAGGGCTGCGCGCCTCCACCCACGCATCCCAGCGCAGCGCTCTGTCGCCCATTCTTCTCTCTTCAGGAACGGGAAGGAGTCGCAGGTGAGGAAGCGGGACGCACGCGCGCCAAGACACGACAACAGCGGAGGCGTAGTGTACATGAACACGAAAGAAGTCGCTATCACGGCGCAAACGAAGAAAAAAGACGAAGTCGAAGCGGGGCTCCATGCGCAGATCAGAGTGGTGTGCCACAACAACACGCGGAAAACACACACACACACACACGACGCAAAAGATCTGCAGTGCGTGCAGGCAGACAAGCGGCGTGGTGCGCTCACAGCTCCTGCTCGGCCTCCGGTGTTGATGCGGTCGCTGGTACCGGTGCCGGTGCCAACGTGGCCAGTTGCGTCTGGAGCTGGCTGCGGCGCTGCGCCTCGCTGCCGGACAGAGTCAGCCGGTCCTCGTACTCCTCACGGACGAGGATGCGCAGGAGAAACAGGGTGCGCTCACGCATCAGCAGCTTGCGCTGCACCCACTCCTCCTCCCGCATCTCCGTCTGCAGCAGGAAGGGCTTGTGGAACTCGGCCTCGAGGGCACGGCGGGCGCGGGCCTCCTCCTCGCACAAGCACACGTCGCAGTCCTCGTACCGCATCTCCCACAGCAGTGCCACCCGGTCGGCCCACTCGTCGGCGCGGGTGGCCCGCGCCACGGCGAGGGAACGCTCCTCATGCGCACGGGCGAGGGACTGCCGCATGTAGGCGTCCATGTACGACGTGGAAAGGCACGGCTGGATGATCTGTGTCACGGCCTCCTCCAGCTCTGACAGCGCCACCGCTGCGCGGCCCTGCTGCTCCAGCGCCAAGACCTGCGACCGCTGCCGCGCCAGCATCTGCTCCATGTGCAGCTGCGCCGCGTAGCCACGCCAGGCGCGCTGGATGCGGCCGGCGAAGAAGTCCTCGCTGAGCTGCTGCCGCTCGCGGTCGAGCAGCTCGGCAAAGGCGCGGCGCCACGCCTTGGTCAGCAGCTTGCGCTCGTACAACTCCTGCTGCCAGATGAGTGCCTCGGAGTTCACCAGGCCGCTGCGCACTTCACCGAGGTGGGCCTCGGCGTTGCGCTGCAGCACGCCGAAGATAACCTCCTGCAGCGACTCCACGTGCTCGCGCCCACGCGGCTCCTCGCGCCGTACGACGATGTCAAGCAGCTGCTGCACGGCCTCCTGCCGCTCCGCGTGCATCTCGCCCATGAGCACGTCCAGCTGACTGCGCACCTGCTGCGTGTGCAGGCGCTGCGCCACCTGCCGCGCCCGAAACTGGTGCTCCTCGCGATGGCGAGCGAGCTCGCTGCGAAGGCGCTGCCGCGACACGGCCCGCCCGACGTCGCCGGCGCGCAGGGCGAGGTACCACTTGCTGATGACGCCCACTGCGCGGCGGCGCAGGATGAGGTCGCGCAGGGGGCCCGAGAGCAGGCCGAGCAGCTCCGGCTCGGTGCGGGTCCACTCCGCCGCCTCCTCGTGCAGCAGCGCGGCGCGGTGCTCTGTCTCGTTAATGTAGATGACCTGGCGGTGCACGTGGTGCAGCTCCGCCTGCCGCTGCCGTGACAAGGCCGTCGCCCACGCCGTGCACTGTGTTACGGCCGCCCCGTCGAGCAGCGCGCGCGCTTCCGCCGCCTCCTCTCGCTCGATGCCGCGCCGCTCCGCGTCGTCCCTGACGGCGTGGCACATGAGCTCTGCCATGGCCTCGCTCATGCGGGCTACGTGCACGGTCAAGGCGTACTGGTGCAACTCCTGGAGCTCGGCCTGGGCCTCGTCGGCGAGCGCCTGGCGCACCTCCTCCAGCGCCGCGGTGCGGGCGATGTCGTCGATGCGGATCTCCTCGCGGCAGTCGCCCTCGGCGCCCAGCAGCTGCTGCCACGCCGCCCGCTCCTCCTTCACCACCGCCTTGCGCCCCGCCCGCTCCTCGTGCTGCACCGCCCCCTTGTGCGCGACGACGGCGCAGAGGGCAGCCCGGGAGGCGCACATCGCCTCGCGCTCCAGCTCCTCCTCCACCTCCACCTCAAGCCGCGTCTCGTAGGCGTCCGCGGTGCACTGTGCGAGCCACGGCTGGTACACCTCCTCGACGTGCTGCACGCGGGCCCGCGCCACGGCCTTGCGCACCCACTCCTGCTCCGCGCACACCGCCGTCCGATCGCTCGCCTCGTCGTTCATCAGGCTGCGCTGCTCGCGGTGGTGCTGCCGGGCCTGCTCCTTGCACAGCCCCGCCAACTCCGCCGTCAGCGTCGCCCGGAAGGCGTGCATGGCCTTGGTGCCGCTGTCGATGCGCTGCGCGTTGCGCATGTCCGCGATCGCGCGGCCGAGCTCCTGGTTCGCGTACCGCCAACCTAGCCGTCCGCGCAGGGAGCGACGGAACGCCTGCTGCAGCGTCAGCAACGCGGCGCACTGCGCCGGATCGGTGCTCGCCTCGTACAGGCGGCGCAGGAGGGCCGCGCCGTGGCGCAGCTCCGCCGTGAGCTGCGCCAGCGTGCACGCCTCGGTGTACTGCCGCTCCTCTGCCTCTGCGGCGGCGAGAAGCTCGCGCCGCTGCACCCCCTCCGCCGTGTACACCTCCGCGTTGAGGGTGTCGAGGCAGTGCTGCTGCAGGGCGGCGCTGCGGTGCTCCCCCAGCACCTCCTCGCCCGCCACCCAGATCGGATAGAAACCGTCGTCCTCTTCGCGCACCACAGCCATCCGGGCGTCCTCCTCTTCGCCCTCGAGCATCTCCATCAGCAGCAGCACCCTCGGGTTGAGCTGCAGCGGAAGCGTCACTACCGTCAGCGCCGCCACCTCCTTGCGCACGACCGACTCGCGCTGGTGGCGCCAGTAGACGAGGCGCTCGAGGTGCATGCGGCGGCGCTGCCATTCCAGCACAACCTGCATCTCCTCGTAGCAGGCCTGGTTCATGTCCGCCCTCCACCGCTCCTCGGCGTGCACGATCTGCTCGCGGTGCTTCGTGCTCTCGTCCAGCAGGGCGACGTAGTCGGCGATGCCCACGGCGTTGCGGCGCGGCGCCTGCGCCCCCGCCACGGGGGGCAGCACGAGCGCCGAGGAGCGGCGCACCGTGTCATTGCCGCCGGGGTACGTGGCGTTGGCGCCATGGCGCCAAGCCCCCTCTTCCTGCGCCGTCGTCGCACACGTGCCGACGGCGTTGAGCGAGGCGCCGTGGCGGCGCCGCACGTACTGCGTCAGCAACCGCCGCGCCTCGTCGCTCGAGACGCCGGCGCCGGCTGCCGGCACGGGAGCGACCGGCGGCGGGGTCTGGGCGCTCACCACCGAGGACGAGTGCGGCGGCGATACGGACGGGGTATGCTCGCTGGCCTGCGCCGACGGCGTGGCGGCGAGGGACTCCACGGCAGGCGGGTGGGCCGCAGCGGCGGGGGTGGTGTCCGCGGATTCCGCCCGTGGGGTGGGGGTCGAGGCGTCGCCGGCAGCGGGGGACGCGGCCGAGGCGGCCCGGGATGCCGCGATGGCGAGCGGCTCCGACGACGCGGACGGCTGGGGCGGCTCGATGGCCGCCGACAGCCCGGCAGGGGGGGCGGGGCTCACGTTGAGGATGCGCTCGAGTTGCAGCTCGCGGGCGAGCATGGCGCGGCGCCCCTCCTTCACCGCCACAGCCAGCGGCGACTCATTATACATGAAGAAGCTCAGCCGGTCCTCGTGCTGGGCGATGCTCTCGCGCCCCTCGAGCTCCTCCTTGCGCAGCACGTCCATGCACGGCTTCAGCACAAACGTGACGTAGTGCACCGCCATCATCTCCGAAATCACCTGCTGATCCCACGTGGCGCACGCCATCACGTACTGTCGCTCCGCCACCTCCAGCTCGGCAAGGTACGCGAGCTTCTCCGCGAAGGTCGGCAACGCGTCGAGCGGTGACGGGGCGGTGAAGTCGAACAGGACGAGGTTCGCGGCAGCGGACGTCAGTGGCGTGCCCGTGCCACTGGCCGCCGAGGTCTCCTCCATCGTGCGGTGGAAGAAGGCGCGGTCCCCGACATCGAGCATCTCCCACCGGTGCGCCGCTGTGAAGCCGGTGGAGGCATCCGAGCCGGCAGTCGCGCTGTCCGCATCGGCCGCGACGCGCCTCGCGTGGTCGCCCGCGTCGGGGGCGGCGGCCAGTCCCGCCGCGGACGGCGGTTGGGCCCCTGCCGCGCTGCTCGCCCGCCCCGCCGCCGCCTTGTTGTACTGCGCAACGCCGCGCGAGAAGCGCGCCGTCTGCGGCTCGCGAGGCCGTGCGATGGAGGGCAGTTGCGGCGGCAGGACGAGCGGTCGCAGCGGCTCGTGCGACGTGTGCGCGAAGCGGTCGCCGATGTGCCGCAGGACTTCCAGGAAGCTCTGCCGCTCCGCCACGCCGCACGTGATGTGCTGCACTCGCCAGTTCGCCTCCTGGCGGAGCTTGTTTCGGTTGATGCCCTCCTCCACGGAGGCCCTCGACGGCGACGCCGCGGCCGCGGAGTTGGGGCGGGAGTGGAAAGTCGGCTTTACATCGGAGGGGTTTGCTGTCGTGATGTGGCCCAAGTCCCCCTTGCTGACGGAGCCGCGGATGGGCGGGAGCGACGTCATGGCAGGCAAGCGTGTACGCGCACTGCGCAGGTGGAAGCGCAAGAGGAGGGAGGAGTAGGGGGCGTGTATCGAAGGGAAAAGGGGGGATGCTGGAGAAACAGAGCCACGATGCCGTGGGACGTTCCTCTCTTGCGGGCAAACAAGCTGCTCAGAGAGGGACGCGCACACATGGAAGTTCAACGTTGTGGTGTGTGTGTGTGAGAGAGTTTGAGGGAGAGGGAGACAGAGGGAGCATCGGGTCAGGGGGAGGGCGACAAGTGGAGGGGGTGGAGTGCGTGAGGTGACCAGTGTGATGGCTGCTGCTTGGCGGCAGGCGCGGCATCTTGCAGGCATCCCCAGAGAATCTGATCCGGGACAGAGAGGGGAGAGAGGGGAGGCGCACAGACAAGAGCAAGACGAACAGCGAGAGCTACAGTGGCGGTGCTGCACTGCACCGTGAAGTTTCGCAGCCGCCACGGCCCATCCTCCTCTTCCCCCTTACCCCCCTCCTCCTCCTCCTCCCGCAATGTTGGTCTCGCACGCTGTGTCGGCGTCATGGAGTTGTTCACTCGCGCCATCCCGCCTTATCGCCCCGTCTTTCTCATCTTCTCTCTGTCTCATGTGCCTCCACATCCTACAGAACCGATCTCGTTGTTGTTGCTGTTTCTCTTCAGGTTTGTGCTGATGCTTGTGTTTGTGTGTGAGGGGGGAGGGGGGGAGGAGGAGGTAACAGAGGGGCTGCAAACCAGTTCACGCGCTCAGCAGCGCGCTTCAGCACGCCCGCCTTGAGAGACACTACATCACCCTGCACCGACAACAGCGTCGACGACAAACGGAGAAAGGTAAGGAAGCCACACACACCACAGGTCGCCGTACTCACGAGACCTCGAGGTTTCCCGCGTCTTGATCCTGCCTCGCTCACCACTTCGGGGACGCAGGCCAGCGCTGATCGCGCGGCTCCTTCACCTCCTGCCTCACCTGCGGAGACTGCAGGGCGCGGTGCCACGTCGGGGACTCAGTCATCACGGCCTGACGGTAGATCCGCCGCGCCTCCTCGAGGCTGCAGCCCAGCTCCTGTGACTTGATGGGCAGCACGTGCTGCTCGAACCAGGCCCACTGCTCCTCCGCCGCCTTCAGGTACGCCGGCTCGCCAGTCTCCCTCCACCACTCCATCGTCTCCACCCACCGCACGCGGTTGAGGTGCAGCTCACTCTCCTTGTGCGCCTCGTAGTCCTGCTTGTAGCGAAACCGCACGTGGCACAGGGCGCAGCTGGGCTGGTCGCCGAAGAGCCACACGTCCTTGCCGTTGTGCGGCACCCGCGTGCTGCGCCGGTCGATCCATTTGCTCTTCTTGCGAATGCGGATGAGGCGACCGCTGACGGAGGCGGTGTTGCTGTTGATTGTCGTGATCTCCGCCAGCAGCGCCCGGCCGAGACGGAACATGAGGAAGACACCGGGGGGGCCCCGAACCTATACGACGAGGCTCAGCGTGCTCCGGCGTCAACGGGTCCGCAGAGCGTCAGTCCTGCAGCCTCTGTGAGTGGGGTGCGGACAGCAGCGCTACCGCGGCGAGACGCAGGGGAGTGGCTGTGTACTGTTTACGTGTGTGTGTGTGTGTATGTGGACGTACAGTGGCGAGGCAGACGGGACACGGAAGGGAGGCAAAGGGAGGTGTGTGGGTGCGCCTTCACTTGGAAAAGAAAAAACTGTGCCGAGCATACGGCGAGCGGGAGCGGCGCTTGCGGCAAGTGCATTCAGGATGGCGTTCACCAACCGCCGGCAACGACGCGTGGTGCAGTCCACCAGACCACGGAGCTTCACCACGCACATCCTTCACAGCGCGCCGGTGGATGTCGCCTCCGCCATTCCAAGACGCTGCCCATGCGATGCGTGCAGGTGCGGCGGGAAATGCACAAGAGGCACGACGCGGGGTTTAGAGGAAGCCCCACGCCAGCGCGCGCTTGGTTTCACTGCACGTGCGGCGTGCGCACACGAAGGGAACGAGGAGTCGTCCCTCCCCGCCCCGTCCCCTCTCCCGCTGCACACACCCTAATTCTGCTCGAGTGGTTCCCTCCACCTCTTTTGTTTATTTTGGCGCTTCACACCAGTCTCTGGGGGAGGGCACCGCACAACGCGGGCGGGGACATGTCTACGCACACACAGAAACACACTTAAACAAGCGCGCACACTTGGAGGAGAGAGAGAAACATCACGCAGTCACGCAGAGACAACGACAGTTTCGCACGTGCAGATTGCCGCGCAACAAGACACCGACGCGGAAGAGGACGCTGCCCTCTGGTGAAGCATCTTCGCCCCTGACGCACTGAGGCCGTCTCTCCCCGCCCCCCCCCAACCCAACCCAACCCAACCCAGGAGGAGAGGTGGCAGAGGGACCAGAACGCGGGGGTAGCAGGGCGAAGAGTCGGGGGCAGGCGACTCAAGGGAAGGAGAAACGAAGAACTCGGCCAGTGCGTGCCCAACACAAAAATAGGGATGGCTGGAGAGCTGCAGGCACTCGATCAGAGCAGCAAAACGGAAGAGAAGACAGAAGGTGGAGGCTTTCGCGGGCGCTGATCAGCGGCATCAGCTGCCGGACGCGAAGGGGAGGGGGGGACGTAGGGTGCGTGCGCGGAGGCTTGCTGAGTAGACAGACAGACAGGCGGACAGACAGACAGACAGACTTGGGAGGCGGCGGCAGAAGAGCCCAAACAACACGAGAGGGGAGGGGAGGGGGGGCCAGAAGGAGGCGAAGGCACAGAGAGGGGGGGGACTGGAAATGGGAAGCACGCCGTGACGAGCTCAGCTCAGCGCAGCGGGAACCAAAATTAAGGACGTGCCACGAGATCGGCACACAGAGCCAAGCCGACATCACTCACACACACACACACACGACGAGAGAGAGTCAAAGAGGAAGAGAGGCGGAGACGCAGAGAAGTCGAACAAAGGGGAGGAAAAAAGGGAAGAAGGGCACAGCACAGCGGTGACAGTGGGCGTCACTAAAGGGAAGGAGACATAACAGCAGGGAGGAGCGCGCGGAAGAGGTGCGGAGGGAGGAGGAGGTGGTGGTGTTGGTGCGGAGCGAGGCGAGAGCACAAGCCGGCAGCCGCGGGGCGTCGGGAACTCACGGCAGCGCCCACCGATGGAGGGGGGAGTGGGGGCCTTCGTCTGCGTGCGTGCTGGTCGACCCCACCCCCGCACGTCGCGTTCCCTCCTTCGGATGCGCCGCCGCCATTGCCCGGCGTTGCGGCAGCTCCCTCTTCCTCTGCACCGCGGCGCGCGCTGTCCTTCTTCCGTGTACACCGTCTCTGGCACACCGCGCGTCACGGCGCGCTGCGGAGACGAAGACAAGGACAAAGCAGATTCATGACAGGGAGAAGGAGGTGGGAAATAAGAATGAAGCGAGAGCGCACAGGGGGGAGGAGGAAGACAAGACAACACAACCACGCACACGCAGGCGAGCACGTACTTGTACAGGGTGGCGGAGGGTACAACACACAAAGACAAATGCAGAGGAGTAACCACAAGATAAGTGAGGGGTGCCAACGGGGGGGAGGGGGAGGGGGAGGCTGAGAGAGGAGAGGGGAAGAGAGACCACAAAAAGCGGTACGAGCTCGTTAACGACACGAGGAATCGCAGGTCCGCCCCGCCTGCGGTGTCGACAGAGAGCCGCAGAGGGTGGGGGTGAGAGGGGGACGCCCCCCCCCCTTCTGGCAGGGAAGAGGAGCACAATGGGGAAGGGAGGGGGGGTGCAGGAGGAGCGGCGATGCGAGAGAGGGGAGGGGAGGGGGGAATGAACACAAACAAAGGGGAGCGAGGAGATCCTGAAGCGCGGCGCAGATGGCGGGGAAGGAGAAGCTCGAGGGACTCGTCGGAGAAGAGAAGAAACACGCACATTCACGCTTGCCTCCGTGACCGATGTGAGCGCGAGGAGGAGCGCGGGGGGGCTGACGGGAGAAAAGGAGGGAACCAACAAAGAAAAGATGGAAAAGGCAAGCGGCGAGAACACGGGGGGGGAGAAAGAGAAGAACACAAAAGGGAAAGCGAACGAGCAAGTCGACACGCCGCGGTGTGCAGCCAACACGTGTCGAAATCCACAAGAACAAAGGAAGAGGAGCGCTTCCCAGTTGTCGCGAGCAAACGCTGCGGAGCCGCGGCTCTCTTCAGCTTCGCCTCTCCTCGTTGATGTTTCTGTGTTTTTTGTTTGTTTGCTCGCTGAGGAGTGGCGCACCACGCACCCAGACGTCTGCAAACACACACACACACACCAAAACCAGAAAAAAAAGAGGCGACACTGCCGTCCAAAAGCTCAACGGCTTGCAAAGACGCACGCGTACCGGGTGATGAAAGGGGAGAACAAGAGGGCGCCCGCAAGGCGGTGTCGAGCGTGTTCTGGCGGAGGCGGTAGCGGCTCTCCTCGTAATGGCATTCACCGTGTGCATTAATGGGTCAGACAACGCTGTTATCGAGTGGAGGCTTAAGCTGGTGACAGCGCTGCTCTCTCACTGTGGACAAGTGCGTGTCTGTGTGAGTGTGTGTGTGTGTGTGTGTGTAGGTGTGTGTCTGTGCGGTTGGCTGGAATGGCGGTGAAGGAGTGGCGGCGGTGGCGCACAAACAGACCCGCTCCGCGAGAAGCGAGCTGCAGGCCCAAGAGAAGCAGCAAGAGGGAGAGAAGCGCCACCGTGGCTCAGCAGCCAAGAAGAGGTGCCGGCACACCGGAGAAGAAGCACAGAAGATTCGCCCACAGATGAAAAGGGAAAGCAAAGACAAGGCTGAGAGCAGGTGCTAGACACGCGTGACGGTCCACGCGGTACAGGAGGAAACACAGCTGGGTGGGAGGGGGTGGGGGAAGGAGGGGTCGCGCGCATCTGTTCGTGCGCCCCCTACGTGCACACAGACTGCATCACCTACGCCCACACGAGCACGTTGCGCGGATAGACAGATACGCACGCGGATGCGCGCATGAGGCGCGCTCGCACACACACGTACACGCACATTAAGCGGGCTCGGGCATGACTCACAGCCTGGAGCGCGCTTCGAGCAGAACTTGAAGGCAAGACCGTCACAAGAGATGAGAGCCGCACAGGCGACACTAAGGACAACCACACAAACACACACACATCCACACACGCGCGCAGACGCCGCAAGAAGCACAGGGACCTCGTACGACTCAGCAGGAGGTACAAAGTACGTGAGTCGTCGCATGCGCTCTTGAGCGTGCCGCGTGATTCGACGCAGCTGGAGGAGGCTGCGTGGCGCCTGCTCTGCGAAGCAGCTTCGCCGCAGCCCCATCCGCCCCTCCCTCACTGGTCGAGTGTGCAGCGCAATGGGCACGACGGCGCGTGTGAGAGGGCGAGCGGAAAGGTTGGACAGCGGAGTGGAGGTGGGGGGAGGGGGGAGGGGGGGGGGGCAACCTAGAACCGAGTCGTCCGCGCACGCACACGCAGCTCGGCCACTTGAGGCGAAACCGGTGCAGCGCGTGCGAAGAGGACGGGAGAGACGGGGGGACGAGAAAAGGGCATTCGCAATCGCACAGAGAGAGAAGGAGAGAGACAAGCAAGGAGGAACCACAGTGGTGGTCGCCGCAGCAGCCGACATGGTCTTCGGCACTCGTGTGGGTGGGGTGCGGGTGAGGAAGTGGGTGGGACGGTGCCCCCGACTGGGCAGCAGGCCATCGCAAAAGAAAAACAAGAGAGAGAGAGAGACGCATATCGAGTTCACGGCAAGAACGCGAAACAAGGGAGAAGACGTGAAGGGAAGAGGAACCCACCAACGCTTGGGGTGGGGGAGGGGGAGGAGCACAGGAAGGGAGGTGAAACACGCAAACGTGCAACAGGAAGATGCAAACGGCTTTGGTACATGTCCGCTGGCCACGACGGCGACGGAGAAGGCGGAGAGGGTGAGAAGAAAGCGCAACAGGGAGAAGAGGGCTTGAGGCAGCGGAGGGGCGGGCGATGACGTGCGCGAGTGGAGGGGGGAGGGGGAGGGGGGAGGGGGAGGGCACAGGCGCCGGCAGTGCATGATGCTCGACGACTTCATTCCTCCCTTCCCCTACCCTCCCACCATCCTCCTCCCGCTTTCCTCATCGCTCCGTACTGACGCCGTGAGCGCGCACACAAGGAGGTCGTGCTTGAGGTAGAAGCAAGAGAAATTGGAACACACACACACACGCAAAGAGGACAAGTGCAAACAAGCAATGGGAGAAGAACACGAAAGCGAAGCACGAGAGAATCGCCAACACCTCGCACCGAGACGGAGGGGGGGGGGAAGAGAAGTTCAAACACAAACATACACACACATATACTCAAACAGAGAGAGTGGTGCACGTCCAGTGTGAAACTGGCGCGCGGAAACTCCAATAGCATACATACGCAGCAGCAGCAGCAGCGGCGGCGGCGGCAGCAGCAAACAAACAACTTTCGTGAGAGCAAGACCAAAACACAATCTGCGGGCAGCGCAGCTCAGGCGAGATGATTCACTTCCCTCATCGAGCAGCACCATCAGCACACGAAGAGCACACACACAGTCGCAGGCACCTTGCACGGCGCCGTCAACGTGGAGTGGGCCGAGGACACAACAAAGAAGCCTAAGAAAGAAGGAACCAACGGAAGAGCAAGCGGAGCAGCAGCAGCATCAGCAGAGGCGACGCGCAACACGTGCCGGCGCACGTGCACGCGCGCCTACACAACTCGGAGAGACACAAAGATAGAAACCGCAGTGAGGTCGATGTCATCACAACAAGCAAGAAAGAAAAGATCGAAGACAGGAACGTGAGCCGCTGCAGCCGACCCAGTTCGGGGGGGGGGGGGGGGGCTTCACCGGCACGGGTAGGCGGCTCAGTTGTTCCGCCGGAGCCGC
>JASAOO010003483.1:0-74181 GCA_030849075.1 Zelonia costaricensis | reverse complement strand
ACTCTTGGACTGTCCCGCGTCTGTTGCCGGTGTTGACGATAGGGAGGCCTGTGCGTCCTCACCGCCTCCACGGCTACACGTCACGTGCGCAGCTTGTCAACCCTGTGACTCGCATTTCGCTTGCTTGTTTCCGGGCCCATCCAGTCGCATTGCTCAGGCACATACGATGTATCATCACCTCGCATGTCTGAATGCCGAGTGAGCTGGTCGCGAAGGAGAGCCGGGCACCGTGCTTTGCGGCGTTGAGGCCGGCGTTGTGCTGCCTCCTTCGCTTTTTTCTTTTACCAGGTTCGCATGTGCCGCCGCTAGTGAAGGCGCCAGCACATCATTTTTTTTTTTCTCGCGTGGACTCTGGTTTGCCTTCCAGAACATCTCCTACAAGCTCAACCTTGACCTGCCTGTGATTGAAAACAGCTCCGTGCACCGCGGCACATGTGTCGAAGGCGCTTTTCGAGGGTGCTGCGCGAGCTGCCAAATCTCCCCGAGTGCTTGCGCGTCCCACTGGGCGGACGAAGAGCTCATTGTGCGTATCCGCGAACAGGGCGTGAGCTACAAGACACTCATGGCCCGCAGGGGGACTTCGCCTCAACCGGTCTGGTGCATCCTGAGCGTTGCACGTCCCCCAGCCTGTGCTTTCACTAACTGTCACTCTTCGCTCTCGGTCTTTCTTTTGTTTTTTGTCTGTGTGCAACTTGCTGCTTGGCTCTGTCGGCGGCTGTACGAGTGCTCAACTGTGTCGTTTAGCACGTGGCAAGCCAGTAAGCGGGCGTGCCTCGTCAATTGCGTAGCGCCCTTCCTGTTCACGAGTTCTCTGCGTTGCCGTTGGTGAGTGCAGCATCTATAGACCCTTCTGGTGACTCACTAGACAAAGCCGAGCGTCGCACCGCGCCTGTCGTTACATCTTTCAAAACGAAGGCAAGAAGGTGCTCGCATTCACGGGGTCATACAGCCCCCCCCCTCCACCCCCATCCACTTACACGCACAACGTCATAGAAGATTAGATTCTGCCTCCTTTTCTGAGCGCTGCCGCACCGTGCCTCTTTTTTCTTCGACCCTTTCTCGCAGCTGTCTCTCTCACAATGCAGCCTGCTACCAACCCGAAGACGACAGGTGTGTACGGAGCGGAGCGCATCCCGGGCAACTACGTAAAGACGCTCACCGGCGTCGTGCGCGGTGAGGAGCTGTTCTGTCGGCCAGACCTCGAGCGACCGTGGCGCTCCGCTGACAAGCAGCGCAGCGCGGCGGCGATCGCGCTGAAAGAGAAGGAGATCGAGGAGCTGATGCGGCTGTGCTCGAATCTGCGGACGGAGCTGAGCAACGCGAAGAGCGACGCGCGCTTTCTCGAGTACGCGGTGACGGAGCGCACAAAGGCGGAGCTGGCTGAGAAGCAGGTGGAGCTCGATGAACTGCAAAAGCGCGTGGAGGGGCTGGAGAAGGACAAGGTGGAGGCGGTGGCGGCTGCCGAGAGCCAAATTCGTCTTTTGCGTACGCAGGCGGCCAACGAGACGCTGAGCTTGAAGACCGAGGCGCGGCTTGCGACGGAGCGCTGCGCAGACCTCGCGAGGAGCTTTCAGAAACAGCTTGCTGACGTCAAGGCGACTGGCGTGCGAGAGGTCGAGTTTGTCGAGGCACGATTCAAGGCCCGGGTGGACGAGCTGTCCGCCGAGCTGCAGTCAGTCCGGGAGACGCACAAGGCGCTGGAGGACCACCACCGCGAGCTAGAGGCGCAGTCGGCGAACATGGTGCACCGTGTGGAGGCGGACTACAAGGAGCGCCTGCGTGCGTCGGAGCAGCGGGTGGAGGAGCAGCGCAAGGACTTCGAGTCGCAGCTGGCCAGATTGCGCAGTGAGAAGACAACCGCTGTGGGCGAGGCGAAGCGAGGCACGGAGAAGCTCGCCGCGTTGATGGCGGACAAGGGGGAGCTTTTGCAGAAGCAGAAGCTCTGGAACGGCTTCATCCTCGCTAACCTGGACACGTTTTACCACGCCTTTATTGCCGCCGCCCCGGAGCTGGCGGCGGAGCCGCCGGGTGCGGCACTCCAGCAAATCCCCGATCTGTACGCGCCGCGCTGCATCCTCGAGGACCCGCAGTCGAAGGTGAACGTGGAGCGCATTGCTCACCGGCTTGCTCAGCTGAAGCTGATGAAGGACTTCCCAACGCTTGGCGCGGGGGCGCCGCAAGTCAACTCAAAGCCACCGACGTCGGCGCAGTTGGAGCAGCTGGTGGAAAGCCAGGAGCGGCTTCGCCGTGCGCTGCGCGAGCTCGAGGACCAGCAGCTCGAGCTGGAGTCCACTGTGCGCAGCTTCAACTCCCGGCTCTACTTCTTCAGCGACAACCTGGAGGCGTCGCTGCGCCGCGGCCCTCGCCCGGTCCCACCGCCGCTGCGCGACGTGGTTTTTGTGTGCCTGTGCGTCCCGTCCGGACGCGTGTTGTGGGCTGCTGACACGGAGCTGATGCGCACGGCGGTGCAGCTCCTGTACGGTGCCCTGCGGCTCAAGCTCGCCGAGTACGGTGGCCACGAGTGCTACAGCGACGACGTGTCCATGCTGGTTGCCTTCGCGGACGCGACGGCGGCGTGCCGCTTCTGCACCGAGGGCCAGGAGTGGCTGCTGCGGCTGCCGTGGCCCGCGGCCCTGCTAGAGGTGCCAGAGGCGCAGGAGGAGCGCACGAGCGGTGGCCGGCTGCTCTACCGCGGCCTGCGTGTCGCCATGGCCCTGCACGCTGGCGAGGCCTTTGTGGAGTCGTCCGGCATCCCGCTGGATGGGTCGTACCGCAACCACTACTACGGCAAGGCCGTCTCGCAGCTGGTGCACCTCTGCTCCCTCACGCAGGGCGGACAGATCGTCGCGTCCGCTGTGGCCTGGGGTCTCTGCGTGCGGCGCAAGCACGAGCTCGGCGCTGTCGCCGCGAAGAGCCTCGGAACGGCCCCGATCATCTCCTTCAACAGCCAGACCGGCATCCAGGAGAAGCAGTCGGTGGAGCTGCTGCAGATCATGCCGATGCAGCTGGAGGGGCGCGGCTTCAAGGTGCCGGGCAAGTCCGCCCTTCCGCAGGTGTCGGCGCTGACGGGAGTGAAGGAGTCGGTGCTCGCGGCGGAGGTGGCAGCGGTCGAGGCGCAGCGGGAGCGGGTGCAGGGGGCGCTGGCCCTGCTGCGGGAGGAGTGCAACGGAATTCAGTCGAGCATGGGCACCCTCATCGCCCGTGCGCGCTCGGGGCTGCCGCACTTTCACCTGCTGCCGCCGTCGGAGATGGTGGCGCAGATGAACGACCTGTACACGGTGATGGAGAAGGTCGCGGTGCGGGCGGAGGACCTCTACGGCGACCTGCAGGACGTCGCCCACGCGCAGGAGGAGCTGGAGGCGCAGTCGCAGGGCATCAAGGAGTACCTGCGGCAACAGGAGATCTCCTCCACCCGCGAAGACGACCTCCGCACGGAGACGGAGGCGGTGCGCCGCGCACTCGATCACGCGCTGCAGGCGCAAAAAGAGCGGCACCGCGCTGAGGTGGAGCGACTTCAGATCGCCGTCCAGGACCGCGAGCAGCTCGTGCGCAAGGTGTATCAGGAGTCCCAACCGCGCTAATACGCGCTTGACGGAAAGGCGGGTGAGGTGGTCGGGGCGTGGGGCGGGGGGGGGGTGTCCATGCTAGCGTGACCACGATGCCGGCGGCTTTCCAGTGCCTTCTGCTCTGCGACACGTCTGGCGTTTGTATGGTGTGCGTAGCGAGGTTTTACTCCTATGGCGCACAAAGATGTGACGTCCGGTGACCCCTTTTTTTCCTCCTGTGTCTGTTGGCAGCCAGCGGATCGAACTTCTCCTTGTGGGACTGGAGAGTGGTCTAGCAAAGGTGTGAGGTTTCAGAACCGCGGTAGAGCGTCTGTGCGTCTACCGCCTGCGGTGTCGACCCGCTCCGCTTCCGCCTGCTTGCATAGATGCGTCTGGGGCTTGTTTGAGTGTGTTTTCCGTACTCTCAATTCTAGAGTGAGAGTGTCGGCGCCAAGAAAGAAGAGCAGGTCATTCAGTTAGAGTCTAGGTCTGTCTCGTCGGGCGCTCTGTTGCGTGTAGACGAAGGCAGTCGTCTGATAGAGCGACGGCGTGAGCTGTAGCACACGCGATCGTCAAAGAGCATCGCGTGCCTGCTGACCATCGATCACCAAGGACGCAGGGGCCCGCCACACATACAAGTCTGGGCGTGTCACCCACGGCTCTTTTGCAGTGTCCACGGCAGGCTTCGCGTGGGGCCGAATGCGCGCTGCACTGCCCTCTAGCTCACTGCACGGCGCGCCTATGGTATTTGAGTGCGGTCGACAACTCTGGTGACACATGGGCCCGTCTAACTCCTGTTCTTCGTCTCCCGCTCTAACCGTTTCCGACTTCCCACTGCCTCCAGTTTCAGTTACGGGTCGGCAAAAGCGTCTGTTGTCCTCGGTTTTGTTTTTTTCAGACTCCGGCTGAGCCACAACACACCCAGAGACACCGACTTCCCAGCACACAGACGTGCACAAGCAGACACGTCAGCGTAGAAAACGACGTGCAGATCGACCGTTCTTTCCCACTGGCTCGCGTGCGGCTAGCCTCTCTCTCCGCGGCTTGCTCTGCTTCACCCGCGTGACAGGCGCAGGGAGACGCAACGGGCAACGCCGGCTTTCCGCGCAATCGAGAACGAACAGAAACAACGTTCCCCTTGCGCTCACTGTGGCCATTTGTTTTTTGGCGATCTCGCGCTATCCTTTTCTTTTTTCTTTTTTTTTCTGTTTGTGTGGCAGTGCGCTCCGCGCTCGCGAAGGCGTTCCTCACTCGGCGGGAACCCCAAGCGCGACACCATGTCCGACGCGGTCATCCGCATCAAGCGGTACCAGTACATCCACATCCTGGACAATAACACAAACGTGACGCGCGCTGTCGCTGGTCCCGTCGTGTACACGCGCAAGGAGCATGAGACGTGCCTGTTTGAGCCACGGCCGTGCGTGACGGTGCCGCCGCGGCACTACTGCGTGGTCGAGAACCCATGCGTGCGCGACGAGAGCGGGACGCCAGTGCTGGAGGAGTCCGGCCAGGTGGCGCTCCGCCTCGGGGACACCGAGATCCGGCTCGAGGGCGAGCCGTTCCCGCTGTACCCCGGGGAGACGATCAGGGGCGGGGAGAAGAACGGTGTGCGCAAGCTGCAGCTGATTCCGGTGAACGCAGGGCTGCGCGTCCGCTGCGTGCGCGACTACACCGACGACGGCACCACTGTAAAGGCCGGCACATCGTGGATGGTGGTGGGGCCGAAGCTGTACACGCCGCACGTCGCAGTGCAGGTTGTGGAGGAGGTCAAGGCCACGGTGATTCTTCCCAACACGGCACTGCTGCTGCAGGCAAACGTGAACTTTACCGACCGGCGCAACGTGGCGCGGGTGGCCGGGGAGCGCTGGCTCGTCCGCACCCCTGGCGCCTACCTCCCCGCCGTAGAGGAGGAGGTGCTGTCGCTCAACAAGGGGGTGCTGCTGGACCCGCTCAAGGCGCTTCGCCTGCGCGCGACAGGCAGCTTCACGGACGTGTACGGCTGCGCGCGGCGGGCCGGGGAGGTGTGGCAGGTGACGCTCAAGGACGCCGCCGTGCATGTTGTGGACGCGTACGAGGAGAAGGTGGTAGAGGTGGCCGCGACCACACTGGGGGCGAAGGAGTACGCCGTCGTCTACAACCCGGTCGACGGGGCCGGTAAGGGGCAGTCGGGCGAGACGCAGGTGCGCCGCGGTCCGTGCACATTTTTCGTGCAGCCTGGCGAAGCGATGCCGCGCGGAGTAGAGAGAGTGCTTGTTGTGGGCAAGGAGGAGGCGCTGCTGCTGGAGGCGCTCTGCGAGTACCGCGACAGCAGCGAGACACGTCAGCCGGGTAGCCGCTGGATGCTGCGCGGCCCGTGCGAGTTCACGCCGGCGAACGAGGTGCGACTGCTCGAGCACCGCCGCGTCATCGCGCTGGACAAGAACGAAGGCGTGTACGTGATGGACACTACGAGTGGCGAGGTGCGCGCCGTGATTGGCGAGCCGTACCTCCTCGGCGTCAACGAGGTGCTTTGGGAGAAGCAGCTGCCGCCTGCCGTGGAAGAGCTGCTGGAGTCGCCGAACGGCAGCATCCAGACGTGCGAGCGCAACCCCAACTTTGTCAGCCACCGCGAGCGGCATCGCATTGTCCGCTTCAACGTGCAGCACAACGCCGCGGTGCAGATCTACGACTACCGCAAGAAGCAGCCGCGCATCGTGCTTGGCCCGAACCTCGTCATGCTCGCCCCGCACGAGGAGTTCACAGTCCTGTCGCTGAGCGGCGGCACGCCGAAGGTGCCCAACTCCCTCCAGTCCCTGCAGCTCTTTCTCGGCCCACGCTTCTCGAGCGACACCATCGTCGTTGAGACCTCCGACCACGCGCGGCTGCGGCTGCGGCTGTCGTACAACTGGTACTTTGACATCAACCGCACCACGCCGAGTCAGCGCACCTTTTCGGTGCCGGATTTCATCGGGGACTGTTGCAAGACGATCGCCAGTCGCGTGCGCGGCGCCGTCGCCGCCGAGGACTTCGACTCCTTCCACCGCAACTCGGCCAAAATCATCCGCACCGCGGTGTTCGGCGTCGACGAGGCTGGCGAGGCGAAGAAGGAGCTGCGCTTCCACGCAAACGACTTTGTGGTGACGAACATCGACGTGCAGTCCTCGGAGCCGACGGACGAGAAGACGCGTGACAGCCTGCAGAAGTCGGTGCAGCTGGCGATCGAGATCACCACCAAGTCGCAGGAAGCGGGGGCGCGGCACGGCAACGAGCTGAAGGACCAGGAGGCGAAGGGGCAGCTCGAGCGGCAGAAGCTGGTGGACAAGATCGAGGTCGAGAACGCGCGCACCAAGTGGCTGGAGCTCCAGGCAAAGAGCGAGGCGGTGCAGGCGAGTGGGCAGTCGGTGGCGGAGGCCAAGGCGCGCGCTGAGGCACTGCTCATTGAGGTGCAGTCAGAGATGCAGCAGGCCGAGATGCGCGCCAAGGCGTACGGCATCTCCGCCGAGGCGGAGCTGCAGAAGCTGGAGCAGCGACAGAAGCTCGAGCTCGAGTACACGCGGAGGCAGAACGAGATGGATGTGGCCAAGGCGCGGGCCACGGCGGACGCGGAGGCGGAGAAGGTTCGGCGGGTGGTGGACGCCATCGGCCGCGACACGCTCGTGTCCATCGCCCGCGCCGGGCCCGAGACACAGGCCAAGCTGCTGGGCAGTCTTGGCCTGAAGGGGTACCTCATCACCGACGGGAACAGCCCAGTCAACCTCTTCGGTGCCGCGCAGGGGCTGATCGGTCAGGCGAAGAAGTGACGTCTGACCGACGTGGCATTTCTTTGGCTTCGCTTTTGTTTGTTTGCCTTTGCGTGGGCTGAGATTGAAAACTGATCCTCGCTTCATCCGCCAGCGCTGCCCTGCCCTGGCGCCTCTGCTTCCTGCCCCACTCCCTCTCCAGGTAGACCCGTGCCCCCGTCTCTCTTCGCGACTCACAGTTGCCTGACGCACCCTTATCCTGTGCAGCGGATATCTTGCGAGACCACCATCGGTCTTGTGTCTGCGTGGAGGGAAGAAGCGGGGCGGAGGGGGGAGGGGAGGAGGGGGGGGGGCACGTTTCTCAATGAGTGCGCTCGCTTCGCTTCGCCTGCGTTTCGCTTCCACATCCGTTGCCACTGGGCGCGGCCGTTTGTTTTCGAGGTTCCAGAGGCCGTCGCTGCGGAGGGCATCGCTGCGCCTGGCCTTCGGTCTGACTTTGGCGCAGGTGTATGTGTATGTGTGTGTGTTTGTGTGTGTGTGTGTGTGTCGAGTGTCACAACCAGCTTCGACCCGTTCCCTCGCTTCGTTCTCGAGCGTGCGCCCTGTTGACCATGCACTCGTGCCGTCCGAGTGCTGCGCGCGTTGCACCGTGCGAAGCCGACAGGCTCCAAAGATCAAGGCAAGAGTGAGGAAAACAAGGCGACGGAGGGGGCCACAGCGGCCCAAGCTCACCCTCTCTCTCTGACAGCATGGAAATGGCTGTTTTGCCTCCCCCTTTTTGACGAGCGTCGCGTCCTGAGCCTTGTCGCACCACGCCCTTGTCCGGGTTGGGTGAAGAGTTGGGCAGGCGAGCGCAGCGACTCGAAGCGTGGCTGCCAGCTTGCGTCGTGTCATGCGTGCCACGCCCGGTGCAAGCGACGTTTGCGTCCGGAGGTGCTGCGGTGTTTCACCACAGTACGTGACGCTCTTTGTGCCTCTCAGTCATCTACGACCGGTCCTCCTCTCCCGCTGCTGTGCGAAACACACGTTCGCTGGTTTCACAAAGAAAAGTGATCGCTGGCCAAAACACCTCCTTTTGTGAAGCTGCTTTTCGCTGTGTCACCGCGCGCAATCGCAGCGTCCCGACTAGCCAAGGTACGTGCCTCAGCGCTGTTGCACCGCGAACTTGTGCTTCACCGCAGAACTCCCCCTCCCTCCCGCACCCTACAACTGCACCGAGGCCGCCGCTACTTACGGGGTGGCGTTCGCTCCTTTCGCGGGACTCACTGACGAGGAGAAGACGTACACTAGACGCCGCCAAGATGCCGCTCAAGTACTCGGAGATGTCCTACAACGCGGACATGCCCAAGGACATGATCGCGGACGCGCAAAACGTCATCATTGAGGCCTTCGAGACAGAGTCGATCGAGAACGCCGTAGCCACGCACATTAAGCGCGAGTTCGTGAAAAAGTACAAGGGCGTGTGGCACTGCGTGGTGGGCAAGAACTTTGGCTCCTTTGTGACGCACGAGATGAAGGGGTACATCTACATCACCTGGGGCCAGATGTGCATCCTGCTTTGGAAGACGGTGACCTGAAACGGCGAAACGATGTGAAGAAATCAGGAACTGCTGTCGCAGCGGCTCAGGCGCTCAGCCGCTCTCCCCCTCTCCCCTCCACCCGCCTCTTGAAGTAGGTGGCACCTCAAGTGTCTCGCGGTTCGCGAGCTTGGAAAGAGGGGTGAGGGGCGTTGCGCAAACGGCCTGAGGCTGGAATCGGGTGTTGTGTCTTCGATGTAAAGAACAAGAGCCTCTGTGTGGCCAAAACCGGAACAACAACAACAACCAAATGTGGAGCAGCGGTGCGGAGAGGATAACGCTCATGGGTACTGCGGGCTGCAGGAGTCTGGAATAGGGCCAGTGGGTACGCCCCCTCCCCCTTGTGAGATGAAGTCCAGCGACCCCTGCTTCCTTACCGCAGCTCACTCCGTTTAACCAACCGCGACGGGGCTTGAGACGAGCGTCCTCTGCGACAACTGCAGCTTGCTGCCGCACCGCAATGTCAAGCGTCCAGCTCGATACACACCGGCTATTCCGTACTCTCCGCTCAGACAACGACGGGAAGTGCGGTCCGAAGGTGTTGGCTCCTTCCTCATAGAAGCGCGTGCGTCCGAGGGGGAGGGGGGGGGGCGGGGCGGGCGGGGCAGCTCCTCCGAGGAGACGCCTGCGCTCTCTTTTTTCGGTTTTTTTTTCTTTCGCATTTGCGCTGTCGCACTTTCCCGCTCTCACTTCTGGCACGCTTTCCCGTTCACTGAGCGCTGCTGAGATGGTCAGCACAAACAGCGCGCATACACACGTGTGCGGGTGCCGCTCGCCGTTTTCTTCTTTCCACAATACTCTGTGGCGGCCCGCCGTTAGTGGCCCGGCACGTCACCACGCTGCTTGCACCTCCGCAACACCACGTGACTCCCTTCTGCAGCCCGGTGGCCGACGCTACGGCGGACGCGTAATGGCCGGCAAGTTCCGCGGCGATGTGGGCAAGCTGTCCAAACCCAAGAAGAACAAGGCGGGTAAGCGGGCGAAGAGCAAGAAGGTTGTGTCGCTGGTGAAACGCAGCCCCAAGCTGGCGCAGGAGTCTCTGCAAAACCGCATCGCCGAGCTCGTCCGTGGCGACGGCGCCGCTCGAGCCCCCATCGGCGCCGCGGTGAAGTCCGCCAAGGGGGCGGCCGCGCCGTCTACGGGCAAGGTGCCCGTGGGGAAGGCCGCGCTAGAGGTGGTTGGCAAGCGCTCCCGCGAGCGCGTGGTGCCGGAGAAGGACGCGCCGGTGCAGCGGACCACCGCTGAGGCCGTTGGGCTCAAGATTCTGCATCAGGCAGTGAAGAGTCAGAGCCACGGCCGGCTGCTGCCGCACCAGAACCGGCACGACTACGAGTACCGCCTCCGCTCCATCGCGACGATGGGTGTGGTGCAGCTCTTCAACTCGCTCGCGCAGTCGCGGAAGGCGAGCGCGGCGGTGGACAGCGAGGAGACGCGCATGACGTCGGACAAGGTGACGGAGAAGAAGCAAGTCGTGTCGAAGGAGGCGTTCCTCGCCGCGCTGCGGCAGCCGCAGCAGTTCTAGTGCCTGGGCCTACTGCACAGACTTTCACGGGTGTGTGTGTGTGTGTGTACCTGCGTCCTTTGGCCTCGTAGCCTGGGCTCTGCTCTGTTAGGTGGCAAACCGCTACGCACCTGACGCCTGTCCCTGCTGAAGCCGCTATGTTCAATTTGGGTTCCGCACGGCGTTGCCACAGGGTACATGCGTCGTACTCGCCAGGCGCACACGCGCGGTGTGGAAAGGAAACGGTTGTGGGGTGAAGACTGCGTTGGAGGAGTAAACTCGTTTAATGCGTCTTGGCGGTTGGTGAGATGCGTAACGTGTAACGAAGCAAGAAAAGGTCAAAGCAGTGTGCCTGCGGGTGCCTAAAGAAACGATGGATCGGTGCACCGGTGCGGCTCTTGCTGGAGCAACAGCGTCGGCCAAGCCGTTTCGCAAGGGGGTGTGCGGTACGGGCGCTTCGGGCAGATGTGGCGTCGCCGTGCGCACGAACGGGCAGAGTCTTCGGCGGAAAGCGGTGCTCGCCGGCGCTCCTTGTAAGAAGCTGCTGAGCGGTGCGCGCTCGAGAGTACCCGGGGGCAGGAAGTCAAGCCGGCACCCGATATGTGGGAAAGCGGTTTCCTGTTCGATGCCGGCTAGTGACGACGCCGAACGCCTGTGCAGCCTACCCACTCCACCTGCTCCCTTTGCGCGTGTTTGGTGGTTTGCATTTCTCACCTGCCACCTTGAATGAGGGTTTGGGGGGTTGAGTTTTGCGTCTACCACGCACACACACACACACACACACACACACACACTATTTTGCGTATTCCCGTGCTGCCGACGCCACCTGCCCAACGCTGAAAGTTGCATCAACGTTTCCCAGGCTCGTCGCTGCCTCTTCTGCATCAGCCCCTTTCCCTGCTTCTTGCATTGCTTTTGAACCGGTACTCTGCTGACGTGTACTCTGTGTCAGCGGTAGCCTCCCGGTGCTGCCCCGCGCGTGGCTTTGGCTCTGCCTTGTGCCGCAACTCTAAATGAGAACGTAGCCGTGCCCCGCCTGCGCTTTCGTTCTTCAGCGGCTCCCCACTTTCCCTTGCTTTTTTTTTTTTTCTGTATGTCGCCTCGTGCAGCGCCGTTCTGCTGACACACTGACACAGACCCAGACACTCCCTTCCTTCCCCCCCCCCACACACACACTTCTACACGAAACCACGAGCATCATATCGCCGTGCACGCAGAAAGAAACCAAGCGATCCCGTCGCTGTATACTTCACTCACGTGGGCAGCTTTGCAGAGCTCCACTTCTCTGCTTTTTACAGCGCTGCTGGCCTCCACATCCCTTCATCTGTCTATCGGCCTGTCCGCGTCCCCCTACCGCTTTCTCCGTTCGGTTTCGCTGTGCAGCCATGTACCGTCCCAACGTCTGCGTCTTCCTCTTCAACGAGAGGGTTGAGTTTCTCGGGTGCCAGCGCATGAAGACGGAGCACTACCAGTGCGTGCAGGGCGGCATCGAGTCCCGCGACGTGGACGTCACCCTCGCGGCGTTCCGCGAAATCGAGGAGGAGATCGGGCTCAAGCCGGAGGACCTGACATTTGTGCAGGAGATTCCGCCACCGGATGGCGACCCGATGAACTTTGCGTACACTCTCTCCAACGAGGCCAACCTGCGCCGCTACGGCTACGTTGGCCAGAAGCAGCGCGTTCTGCTCTTCTTCACGCCATCGGAGAACATCTCCAAGGTGGTGCTAATCCCACCGCCGGAGTTGCACGCGCTGCAGGAGTTTCGCCGAGTGGCATGGATGCCCATCGGGGAGCTCACGAGCAAGTCGCTGCCGGAAAAGGCGCACATTTTTAAGGCAGTCAGCGAGGTGGCGCCCAGTCTCGCTCGGGCCTTCTTGAAGAAAAACGGCCTGCTGGTCGAGACGCCGGGATCTGCCAAGTACTAGGCGCGTGCTGCGTCGAGTGGAGAGCGGTTCAAAGGCGTCGACGCACAGTGTCAAGGGCTCGAAGGAAGGAGAGTGCGTGTGAAGTGGACGTGCAAGAAACGGGAGAGCCTGCAACATGTGATCTCGGCGCGGCAAGGACTTGGGCGGGCTGGTAACGCCAGCCTCTCTCGGAGGTCTGGCATTGCAGAGGTGTCACACCTGCACGACCCTCTTCCCCTCTCTGCTTCGTAGCACGTCGTCAAGTCATCATCGGCCGCGCTCTTCACCGTCTCACTGCCCGCCACCACGCAGCCACACCCCTACAGAAAAGCAGATGAATGGCTCCAATGTGGAGGAAAGACAAGAGTGAAGGATGTGACACACAAATCGCTGGAGTAATCTCCAGATGGGGCGCTCCCTCACGGAGGCGCTCTTGGAGCACCTGCCCGCCACGTGATGTGGTGCCCACGGACATTTGCCCAGAGTCGTTCGGCGCTCTGTTTTCGCACCGGAGAAGCGAGGGCAGTGTCGCCACGTCACGCCGCCGCGCGGGCACCACGTGCGTCTGTGTCCCGCACAGCGCACAGCGCGCTGCGCTTGGGGTGGCGCAGCGCTGAACTCCCCCTCCCTGTCTCTCGTCTTGTGATCACATGCCCCCATCAAGTGCCTACTACCTTCCTTGTTCCACTTGGATGCCTCTTCTTCGCACTACTTCCCCGCTGCCTCACGTTTCTCCTTCTGCTCCGCACACGCACTGCACAGGAACCCACTTCCGCTCCCTTCTCCCCCTTTGATTTTTTCCTCTCTCGCCTGCCTCCCCGCGCATCGCACGTCTCGTCCAGAGCTCGGAGGCGTCTACGCTGCCGTTACACAGCACTCAACACACCCACAACCCAAGCTCAGTGCCGTCCACCTTCGTCCTGCTCCTAGCAGCGGCCCGCTCTTCTTTCGCCCCCCTTTTTTCTCGCTTGTGTGTCTCCATTCGATCGGGCCCGCCCTCGGCGCCACAGCACTTCTCGTTCATCCCCACTCTCCGGGGCGCACGTCTTCACCTCTGCACACAGCACCGCCGATCAACTCCTCGCTCCTCGTCCCCTTTTTTTTTCCCCTTTGCCTTATTCCCCTTCGCTTCCCAGCGGTTGCTCAATCATGGACCCACCGCACGTCCCCCCGTCGCCGCAGCAGGCGCCGATCGAGACGCCCGGCGCCGGCGGCCATCACCCGTCCGTGGCGCTGCGCACGGAGTCGTCCATCTCGCTCGACACGATCCAGGCCGTCACGATCAACCGCGAGAAGCTGTCCGAGTGGCACCACAAGATCCGCGCGAAGCTGTTCCCGATGGTCTCGGGCTTCTTTGTGCGCTGCCGTGTCGAGGACTCTGTCGACGGCCGCGCACTGTACAAGGTGGGCCGCATCAAGAACCTCAAGCCGGACTGGTCCGTTGAGCTGGACCTGCTCACCACGGATGAGATTCGCGCCGGCCGCAACAACACCAACTACGACTGCATAAGTAACGCGAAGCTGTCGGCGGCGGAGTGCAACTCGTGGCTGTCGCGGGTGTCGCCGGACCTGCTGCCCGAGATTACGTCGACCATCTACCGCATGGAGGAGCGCATGCACATGATGGAGGCCGTCATCCTCGCCGAGCCGGCCTTCCACAGCCGGCGCCGCGAGGACCGCCGCCGCGACGAGCAGGCCACCGCCGGCGCGCCGCAGCTGCCGGAGAAGTTTGTCTTCTCGCAGAACGTGCTGCTGTGCGAGGACGACTACGTGAGCCTGCCGCAGACCGTCACCATCATCGACCTCTTCCAGAACGCCGTCGGCCCAAAGGGCGTGGCAGAGCCGGACACGCCGCGTGCGGGTTGCGCGCCCAACACGCGCTCGCGCGTTGGCGACGAGGCCGTGGCGAGCCACAGCACGATGATGCAGCTGCAGGACATGCGCAACTACATGAACTCGCCGACGCAGCCGCCGGTGGACCCGACGCGGCTCATTGACATGATCCGTCGCGCGGCGAACCCGTCGCACAACAGCTTCACGTACGACAACTTGCCGGACTTCTGCAAGCTCGTCATCTCCGTCTGCGGCATGTGCCGCGAGGTCGTGGCGAAGGAGCCGCTTTTTGTGCACCTCAAGTCCCCGATCACCGTCTTTGGCGACATCCACGGCAACTTCGCCGATATGGGCTATTTCCTCGAGAAGGTGATCGCCTTCGACGACGTGATGCTCAAGTACACGATGCAGAACCTGCTCTTCCTCGGCGACTACGTCGACCGTGGCGCCTTCTCGCTGGAGTGCGTCATGTACCTCTTTGCGCTGAAGGTGATCAACCCGACCAAGGTGACGCTGCTGCGCGGCAACCACGAGTCGCCGGAAGTGAACGGCGACATGGACGTGTACGGCTACAGCTCCTTCAAGTACCAGTGCCTCGACAAGTTCGGCCGCGACCGCGGCATGGACGTGTGGGTCGCTGTCAACGAAGTGTTCCAGTACCTGCCGGTGATCGCCGATATCGACAAGAAGATCTTCTGCGTCCACGGTGGGCTGCCGCAGTACTCGGGCGGCGAGGACAAGCGGCTCGAGATCTTGTCCGACCCCAACTTCCCTCGCATCCCCGTTGTGCAGTGCGCCGACCCAACGAACGTGGCGCAGCGCATGATGGTGAATGACCTGCTCTGGTCCGACCCGGCCCCGCCGGACCAGCAGCTGGACCGCTACGGCTTCGGTCCCAACCCCCGCGGGCCGGATATCAAGACCTTCGGCTCCCGCGCCGTCGACATGTTCTGTGAGCGTTACAACTACCAGTACATCTTCCGCGCGCATCAGGAGAAGGCCGACGGGCTCCGACTCTCTGACAACGCGCGTGTTGTCACCATCTTCTCAACCTCCGACTACGCCGGCCACCAGAACGGTGCGGGCTGCATTTTTGTGTCCAACGGAAAGATGCGCATGGCCATCAAGAAGCCGCAGCGTCAGGAGGTGCAGCGGGATGCGAAGGGCCCCGTCTCGCCGCGCACGCTGTCGAAGAGTGCACCCGGCTTCGTGGTGCGCATGAAGAAGCCGCAGTGAGCGGGGAGGGGGAGAGAAGAAAGTGGACTGAGCGCGTGGGGTCGCGATCGTGCCTCCTCGCGCATCGGTACCTAATTCGCGTTCCACCGTGTTTCTCCGTTCTGCTCTCGACAGGCCACGTTCATCAGCTCCCGTCGACACGGTTGCGGTTGTGTGCGTGTGCGTGTTTGTGTTTGTGCGTTTTCGCTGTGGGAGAAGAAAGGCAATGGACCTGTCATGCCCACCCGCTGCGTGTTTCAAGCCTTGCGGCTCCGAGGCGGTCGAGTAAAGTGCACGGGAAGCGGGAATAGGGGATGGGAAAGGGGAGGGGGGTGACAAGAGATGCTCGCGTGGCCATCTGTATACACTGGTCCTTGTGGCCCGGCCTCGAACCCCTCGTCGCGCCCTCCCCCGGCTCCCCCCTCCCCTTCCAGCGGAGCCTGTGCGACGAAACAGCCGCCGTGCTGGGCGGGTCGGCGAGGTGGCGCCTCGACCCTTCTCCTGTTCTTTCCCCCGGGCACCGTCGCAGTGGTTGGCGTGCGCAGGCTGACCTCTGTGTGTTTTCTTTTCCGTGTTGTTTGGATGCGCTACATCCCCCTCCCCCCCCGCCCGACACAGCTGCGGCCCGAGACGTGCTGCTTCCACACAGGCCCCCTCCCCGCCTCTTTGCGTTCTCCTCGCACAGCCTCTGTCGCCTCCCCCCCCCCCGCGTGTGCCCAGCCACTATAACCCGCGCCGGCACGCAACAAAGACACCAGCGGCGAGGCACTTCTTTTTTGTGTCCAAATACGAGTATTTGTGTTTGCGTGTCGGTGTGCGTTGGGAACTCTTGGGTCGCGGCTCGAACCTTCGCCATTTGACCGCACCGCGCTCTGTCTACTCTCGCTTCGGGTGAAATTTGTCTTCGCCTGGTTTGCCGCCGCGCCCGCCTGTGCCCCTCCGCCCCTTTCATCCCCGGGTGACCACCGCTGACGCGCAGCATCGCAGTACTTCTATGTACAGGCTCCACACCGGCACTGTGCCGGCGGTGAGGAGGGGGGGCCTTTCTCCCCTTCTCCCTGTTTTGTGTTTGAGCGCCTCCCAACTTCCATCGCCTGTTTGCTCCTCTCTCCGCGTGGTCCGCCGTCGATGCACCGACGCGCTTGGTTCCTTGCTTGCCTGCGCTTCTGTTTGGTTCTTTTGTCTTCTCTCCTTCCACCAGCCGGCAGCGACCTCCCTTCGTTGTCTACTCGATCCGCATCTGTTGCGGCGACAGGGAGGCCGCGCTCCGATGCCGCCGGCGGGGAGAAGAAGAGGGTGGCGCGCTGCCACCGCGGGGCCCCGTGACGGGGCTCCTCTGATGGCGTTGCTGTTGCGTGTTCGCGAAGACGCGACGAGGGAAAGGAACGGCGCGGTTATTGCGAGCCGCGCCGTGGGAGGTCTTTCAACTCGTCGTTCCATCAGTTTTCTTGTGTTTGCACGGCATTGCAACAGCCGCTCGTTGGCGTGCGCGCGTGTGGAATGGAATGTGGCACGCGGGTCTTTTGTTGCTGCCGTTCTCGCCTCCTCTCTGACTCTCCGTTCCGCGCTCCCCGTTCCTCTCCGAGTCGCCTGTTTTGTCCCCGTCATTTGGTTTGTCGTTTTCTGTTTCTGTTTCATCGCTTCTCCAACTGCGTTCGACTTGGCTAGAGGTGCGCACCCGCAGCGTTGACAACGGTACCTTCTCTGATTTCCTGTGCTCTGTCGTCCGACGTACGATTTGTATCTGCCCCCCGAGTGCGCCGTGCCAGTGCTGGCGCTGGCACGGCGGGTCACGTTGACCTCGATCCTCTATTCCCGCATCCCATTGCCTCGCCCACCGCGTCGCTCTTCTCTCTGTCCCGCACCCACCCCGCTGTAGACCCCCGAGGCACTCGCCCGTACCGGCTTCTCCACATTGCACTTCGAGCGGCCTGCCTCGCCTTCTCCGGCTTCAATTCTTTCTTGTGCCTTCTGACCTCCTTCCATCACGAGCTGCTGCGTACGCTCCGGCACTCGACACGCCACCAAGTGGTGCGTGCCGCTGCGCAGAGCAGATCTGAGCTGCTCTTTGCTGCGCCCCGTGGGCTTGTCACTTCCCCGCCGTCTCTTTAGGCGCTCCCCGCTGCTACTGTGTGTGTCTCTGTTGGGGGAGGGGGCGGGGGCGCACGGCCACAACGAAACCAGCACTCTTTACGAAGCACGGCAGCGCGCCTGGCACTGATGCGCCAAGGAGGTAGAAGGTGGGAGGGAGGCAGGGGCATGCCCAGGTACGCTGGTGCCGAGGCTGGAGTAGAGAAAGAAAACACCGCCGAATCAGGAAAGCGGCGGCTTGTGCCGTCAACTGGTGGGGTAGGGGTGTGTGTGTGTGCGTGCGGCGCGGCAGAAGAGGAACTTCCAAGAGGATGTCTAACCTATTTCGAAGCCGAGCAGCGAGCAGAACGCAGAAAACCAATTGCACATAGGAAAAGCTGTGAATGGATGGGCCGCAGTGGTGCACGTAAGCTCAAGACGCAGCGTAGCGGTCACACACGTGCTGCTGTCCTCTGCCTGTGGGGTACCGCGCGATGTGGCTGGCCAAGATGGCTGCCCAATGTGAAGGCCACCGCGTAATGCGCATCACTTCCGTCAAGCGCCTCGTGGAGGTACGTGCCGCCTTCACATCGAAGCTCCACAGGCAAGGTGTCGGGCTGGTGACACTGGGCGGAGGTAGTCGAGCTGCGCTCGCGGCCACCGGCAAGGGTGCAGCTGCGCCACTCTCTTCGCACCTCCGGAAGCGCTGAAGTGTGCGCAGTGCGAGTGAGACGGGTCTTGCGTGGGCTGCTTGAGGGAGGCTTCTGGCTCACGGGTGGCTCGCGTCTTGTCTGTGACGAGGGTTCTCTTTGCTGCTTCAGCCCCATGTACTCTTACCATCCTACCTCCTCTGTGCCCTTCCACAGCAGCGGCACCCGAGTCGCTGCCCCCCCCCCTACACCTTGGCGGGCCCCGCTCTCTTGTTGAAGGTGGTGGGCCCCGACAGTGTCGTGGTGCGCGCTTCTGCTCCGTCTGTGACCACTCGCCACTCCTGCACCTCTGAAAGGTACACACAACAGCTCCGCCGGTGCGTAGCGCCTCCCCGCCTAGCACTCTTTCCTCTCTCTCGCGACGTGTACCATGCTGCGCCGGTGCGCACCGTGGCGGCTGCAGTTTTTGCTGAACACGCCGTTCGATCACCAGCCCGTCGCCGTCCCCGCCGTGCCCACCGCCCGTGCCGTCATTGCTGACATCATTCCGCCCAAGTCGGAGCTAAGCCGCGTGGACGAGGTCGCTCGGTTGCTGAAGGAGCTGCCAGCGGCGTGCGATGCGGCGAAGCAGCTGCAGCATGACGCGCAGTACGCCAGCCGGTACTACCGCGCGCGCTTTAATCGCGGCTCGCAGATGCAGGCGAAGCACGCGACGCACCTCGCCGCTTTGTCAAGTCCAGCGGAGGTGCAGGCCTGGGCGCGCAGCCGCCTCCACCCCATCACCGACCCTTTCCAGTGCGCGTAGCGGCTCCCACCCCCGGGTTCTGGCAGAAAGGGGGAAGGGGCGAGAGGACCGTTGCGTCCTCTGGGATCGGTGCTGAGCGAGGCACGAGACGCGTGCTGATGTGCGGCGGCCTTCGCCTTCGCTAAAACTTCCTCCTCGTAGCTGACTTGGCGCAGGGTTGTTCTTTGCTACTCTTTACATTGGAGAGAGTCGATAACAGGGCAAACTGTCCGGTCGATCAGGAGCGTGTCGGTGCGCGTGGACGGCGCCGTGCCTGGCCACGTTGCCTGCGCTATCGTCTCACACCGGGTCGTGCTCTCATGAACGTGTACGCTGATGTGTGTGGATGGGGGAATGAGCCACGGTGTGGCCTGCAGGGGCCTCCTCAGCTTATCGACCTTCAGCGCCATCCACTGTTTCTTCTTCGCTCCCTCTCTGCAGCTCGTGCTTTGCGGTGCCTGCGTGTTTGCACGCCTGAGCCTTTCCTCACTCTTCCTCACTCCGCCCGCATTGGTGCCTCTCATACGGCAAACACACAAACACACACACACACAATCACAGATATACAAACAAGTACGCAGAGCTGCTGGCTGGGGGTGCCGACGGCGCGGCCCTCACGAGAATGCTGCGCCTGACGAGACGAAGCCGCACAAACGCCGTCGGGCTCGCGGTTGTCGGGGCCGGCGACAGCGCACGGCAGCGCAACTCGCTTCGGCGGCTGCTGCGCGATCACGAGGAGGGCGTGGCGACGAACGCGCGCGGCACGATCACGGTCCGCAGCACGTACGATGTGGAGGGTGCGCTTTACTACGACCAGTTCGGCATGGCCGTGCTGCCCTCTGTCAGCGGCGGCGCGGCGCGGCAGGCGCTGCGAGCGAAGCTGCTCGCCTCTGGCGCCGTCGCGGGGGTGCGGGAGCGCCTCGTCACGCCGTGGCAGGCGGCGGGAGAGCGGCGAGTTGTCGTCTTCGGGGCCCGCAGCGTTCCGTACATCAAACGCCAGCTGAGCGCTGACGACGCGCACACCTTCCTCATCGTGGACGCGTCTCTGAAGGAGCTGACGGGGGCTGCGGTGGCGCTGACGCCCGCGTTTGCGCAGCGCGTCTTCTTCCTGCGCTGCGAGTCTATGTTTGCGTGCCTTGAGGTGCTGCCAGCGGAGTCGGTCGACGTGGCGGTGGTCCCGATGCCAGTGCCGTTCTGGTCCAAGCACGGCAGCTACCGCCGCCTAGTGCACTTCGACTTCCTCTGCGCCGCGCACCGGGCCCTGCGCCTGCGCGATGGCCCATCGGACCCGCGCGGGCTTGTCTGCTTCACCGACTGCGAGCCGTACGCGGCGTTCATGATGGAGCACCTGGAGGAGGCGAAGCTGGTCGTCCCGTACACGCGCAAGAACCCCGCTCAGCTCTTTGAGCGTTGGCTGCCACACGACGACGCCGCCCTCTTTGGACACGACGGAGACACGGGTGCAGCGGCGCGGCAGCCGCGTGAGTTCGTCAAGCAGCGGGGTGAGGAGGTGGTGGCGCTCGCAGCGGCGAAGAGCGGGCCGACCACACCGGAGGCAAGCCGAATGCTGGCCGAGTACACGTACGCGCGCAAGTACTACCGCGACTTTGCCGAGGAGCGCCGCGCGTGAGCCGTGTGTGTCCTGCTCTCTGCTTGACAGGGACCGCCTCCTTCCTGCCCTTCGCGCTGCTCTGCGCTCTTGTATTTGCCGAGCCGGTTGCCTGGCGCTCCCTGTTGCGTTTTCTTCTGTTTCTCACACGACTAACTGTACACGCAAGACGAAGAGTCGCACCGACACGGTGCCTCTCCGCGACAGACCGCCGCCGCCTCGCATCTTGTCACGGCCTCGCTGCGTTCCCGCCCGCTCCCGGCTCGGACGCGGGGTGTAACTCTCCGAGCAGGACGATGCAGCGCAGCTTTTGCGCGGCTCTGAGGAGCAGCGCGCATCCTCGTGCCGTCCTCGCTCCCTTCCCTCCAGTGCATACCTCGCCTCTTCCCTCCCGTTCTGTCCCCCGCACGCGGCACTTCTCCTGTGCTCTCCACTGCCTCGCACACGCGCCACCTCCGCACCGCCCGCTCCTTTCCAACAGCAGCAGAAGTACGCATAGGCCCGGGCGTGCGCGTGTGCCACATCACGGGCTCCGCCCTCTCCCCCCCGTCTCCCTCTCCCTGTCGTGTCCCTCCTTGCCGCCTGCTGAGGCCGCACGTTTGCCTTGTGTTTTTCTCCATCACCCGCCGGCGCCCCTTTCGAAGCCGCTTCACGCCGCCTTGAGATTCCCGCATCGCGCGGAGACGTTGCCGCCACCGCGCTGCGCCATTCTTCACCCTCATCGCGGCTCGTCCGCTCGTCTCGCCACATTCGCCGCGAACCTGCGTTTGTACCACCCGCTGCCGCCTGAGAGACCACCGACCCCTCCCTTCCCTTTCTGCGCTGTCAGCGTTAATTCCGCTTTTCCCCTCAGCCGCTCGTCGCTACGGCTGTCGTCAACCCGTGTGACCCAGAACTTGCTGCCTCCCTCTCCGCTCTCTCCTTCTCGTGGCGCAGCTCGCACGGAACGCGCCATCTGCACCGACGCCAAAGGAGACGGGGTCCATCTCAACCCTCTGTCACGCTGGGAGGGTCTGCTACGCTGCTTGTGCCTCTTTGTCGCACATTTGTTTCCGGTGTCGGTGTTGGTGTTAAGCTGAGGCTGCGTTCTTGCCGCAACCGCGTGTGCACACACACACACACACATACACACACATAACCAGGGGTGCTCATCATCAGCTTCGCTATCCGCTCCTTCGTTCCGCCATCGCGGTGCACCATCATGACGACGCTGCCCTTTGCACAGATCGAGGACATCGGGGAGTTGTACGCGCTCGATGACATCTACGACTTCCTCGGCGAGGGCACCTTTGCCTCTGTCTTCAAGGCTGTCAGCACCGTCACGCGCGACGTGGTGCACGAGAATCAGATGGTGGCGCTGAAGGTGATCGCAAAGCGCAACTTGGCGAACGACAAGCTCGTGCGCGATGTTATCAACGAGGTGCACACGCTGCGGCAGACGTCGCACCCGAACTGCGTGCGCTTCATTGAGTGCCTGCAGACGCCGAACTCCGTCGTGATTGTGACCGAGTACGTCGAGGGCGTCGAGCTCTTCCAGGCGCTGAAGCAGCAGAAGTTCACCGAGGCGATGGTGCTCGACGTGATGCGGCAGCTGCTCAGCGCGCTCGCCTACCTGCACGACACCCTGCACCTCGTGCACCGCGACGTGAAGCCGGAGAACGTCATCATCACGACGCAGGACGCCCCGCTGCGCGTCGTCCTCGTCGACTTCGGGCTGGCCCGCAGCTGTGAGCGGCGACGCCAGCGGTTGTCGCGCGACCTTGCCGTGCACCTCCAGCACCGCCCGCGCGCCACGTCGATGCGCAACATGTCCGTGGAGTCGCTGGACTGCGACAGCCCCATGCTTGCCACACCGTGCGGCACCCTCAAGTACGCCGCACCAGAGACGGTGCAGTCCATCACACAAAGCGCGCAGCTCGCGACGACGAAGGAGCTGCTTTCCCGCCTCGACGTGTACGCGGCGGGCGTCATAATGTACGTGATGCTCAGCGGCGCGCTGCCCTTCAAGAACTTCGCCAACAAGGCGGGCCTCGTGACGGAGATGCGCACCTCGCTCACGTTCGAGGGGCCGCGCTGGGTGGGCATCAGCGCCGAGGCCATCGACCTCAACCGCGCGCTCCTGAACTTTGACCCCGTCACACGCCCCCGTGCGGCGGAGGCGCTACAGCACCCCTGGTTCAAGATCTACGGCAGCGCACTGTTGCCTGTGGCGGCGGAGGAGTCGGCGCACATCCCCGGAAGCCCGCTCGAGTCGAGTATCTGCGAGCGCGGCGCCATGACGCACGCCTTCGAGGCGATGCGGGCGGCCGAGTCAGCGATGTACGACAACGAGGAAGAGCCGCGCCAGACGCCGGCGATGATGGCCGGGCATGGCGGCGCGGGCGGTCGCACGCCCAACAGTCGCTGCGTCAACGTGCCGTTCGGCACGAGCACTGCGGCCCTCGCAAGCGCCAGCGCGCCGCCCGCCAACCCCACCAGCGCCCCGCCGGCGTCGGGCTACTTTGACTTCGCGTGACGTGCCTGAGCGGTGCACCGTGGGCCCCCCCCTCACTCCCACTTCCACTGCACCGGCGAAGTCCTGCTCTCGCTGGCTGCGTGCTCTCCGAAGGTGCCCGTGCTGCGTGGGCGAGCCTGCATGCTGCCGCTCCCCCGCCTCGTCCACAGCGCGACCCGCGCTGCTCCTGCGCACGTGGGCGGATGATGTATCTGTTTGGTCTTCTCCGTGTTATCCTCTTCGCCGCGCACTCCCTGTGCCTCCTTCTCTGTGCGTGTCGGTGCGGGTGGCGGCACCGCTGCCTGCCCGCGCAGACACACAGGAAGGAGGAGCGGACTGCGTTCGTTGTGGGCCCTTCTCCGTGTAGCTGTCCCCTGAGTGCGGAGGGGGGGAGGGGTTAGGGTGGGGTCTGGGTGATGAGGCACCTTCGGGGGGACGCGCACGTGCGCCATGGGGTGGCCGAGAATCCTCCACTGCGACCGAGACGCGAGCCACCGCTGTCCCTGCCGCCTCGCTTTCTTTCACCACTCGCGCCGTCAGCGCCGGTGCTCGGCTCGCAGGTCGTGCGGCGCAGCTCGAGGCGCAGACGTGCCTGCGGGTGAGGCAGCGGTTCCTCGCTCCTCTGTGGCCAGAGTGCCTCCTCTGTTCCCCCCCCGTCCCGCCAGGCGTGCGCACTTCTGCGCCGCCGCGGCCCGTTTATTACGTGTGTCCCACTTGTAGTGTGCGCCTGCGTTTGCGTGTTTTTTTTTTCCATCTGTGTGTGTATGTGTGTGTGTGTGTCTTGTTGTTGACGAGAGGGTTTGTGTTTCTCCGGGTGCAGACTGGCGCTGCTTCCCAGTCCTCCTCGTCTCTCCCCACTGTCCCCTGCCCCCCTTCTCGGTGCTCCGCTGCCGCTGCCTCCCCGCAGCGTCACGAGTGGGCGCGGAGAGGCAGCGGCAGGGTTGGTTCTTTTCTCGCCTGCGCATCTCGTGCTCTTCCTGCATCTCCTTCCTACTCCGCTGCGTCGGCCGGTCGGCCACGGTGCCAGCGTGGCGAGCCGACCCGCGCACCTCGCCAAGTGCGTGCGACCTCATCCAAACTTCCGGCAAAGCTACTGAGAGGGATGGAGGAGGGTAGCCGGGGGGGGAGGCGGGGCTCGACCAGCCGTCTTGCCTGCTGCCCTTTCAAGGTCTGCATTCTTGCACTCCAGCAGCTTGCCAATGCCGTTGGCCCGCACACCATCCCCTCCTGCTCCCGTGATTCAGGGGCACCCGGCACTGCGGCTGCCTGGAGCTCCGTGCGCCGGCCCTTTGTGTGTCCGGTGGAGTTGCCCGGCTCGCCTAAACCGCAACGCGGCGATCGATGATGTGCTGCTCTCCCTCCCACATCTACTGCTGTCCCGTTTCTACTCCGACCACTGGTGTGCGGCGATCGGTGAAGCTTCACAAGCGCCACGGCCACTCCACGTGTAGAGCACCAGCCCTGCGCTTTTCTTCAACATTTACTTCCCGCACGGACTCCTCGGATTTACCAGCGTCCTAATCGACCACGTTCCATCTCGAGTGCCACTCACTTCGACACACGCGCCACAGCCACCCGCCCCAACCCGCCCTCTCGCCACCGTGTTCCCGATGCCTCGCCGCGCTCGTGAGGAGGAGGAGGCCGTGGAGGCGAAGCCGCGCCGGGTCAAGAAGCTCGCCAGCAGCAGCGACGATGACGACGAGCCGGTGAAGGTCTCGAAGGTGTCCGCAAAGGCGGCGGCGGCGGCGGCCGATGCGGCCGATGCGGCTCCGCATCGCGAGGATGGTGCGGCCGCGACGAAGCGCAAGCGCACGGAGAAGGACGCCAAGGAGGCGGCGGCGGCGACCCCTGCTGCTGCGGCGGAGGAGCTGCCCAACAACGGCTGCGCCGCGACAGCCCGCCCCTTCTCGGAGTTCGAGATGAACCCCAGCGTCGTGAAGGCGCTGCAGGCGCGTGGCATCGAGTCGATGTTCCCGGTGCAGGCCCTCACGTTCGACGCCATCATGAAGCAGAAGGACGTGCTCGTGCAGGCACGCACCGGCAGCGGTAAGACGCTCGCCTTTGGTATCCCGATCGTGGAGCGGCTCCTGAAGTTGAACAGCCACGCCATCCGCGGCCGCGGCCCCGCCGCCGTCATCTTCTGCCCGACCCGCGAGCTGGCCATCCAGGTGCAAGACGTGCTGAGCGGCATCAGCTGCGGGCTCGTCGTCACTGCCCTCTACGGCGGCGTGGCGTATGCCAACCAGGAGCGCGTGCTGCGCAGCGGCGTCGACATCGTCGTGGCCACCCCCGGTCGCGCGAAGGACTTCCTCGAGAAGGGCACGCTGCACTTTGACCGCGTCGTGATGGCGTGCCTCGACGAGGCGGACCACATGCTGGACATCGGCTTCAAGGACGACATTGAGCTGCTGCTGGCGCAGGTGGCAGAGCAGAACGGGTCGGTGCAGGCCGAGAAGCCGGTGCACCAGACGCTGCTCTTCTCCGCGACGGTGCCGGAGTGGGTGCACACGAGCGCCTTGATCGCACGCGAGAAGGAGTTCATCGACATGGTTGGCAAGGAGGCGGTGCGCACGGCGAGCACGATCAAGTTCTTCCGCCGCAAGTGCAACTTCAGCGAGATCTCGTCGATGCTGGCGGACCTGATCAAGGTGTACAGTGGCGCCCACGGTCGCACTCTCGTCTTCACGAACACGAAGAAGGACTGCCACGACCTCTCCATCAACAACACGAAGCTCGACTCGCAGTGCCTGCACGGAGACATGCAGCAGGAGCAGCGCGAGAGCACCATGAAGAGCTTCCGCGACAACAAGTTCAGCGTGCTGATCGCCACCGACGTGGCTGCGCGCGGGCTCGACCTGCCGATGGTCGACCTCGTCATCCAGTGCGCGCCGCCCAGCGACATCGACGCCTTCATCCACCGCGCCGGCCGTACCGGGCGTGCGGGTCGCAAGGGTGTCTGCGTGCTGCTGTATCAGCCGCGCGAGGAGTTCATCGTCGAGCGCATCGAGCGCCACGCCAAGATGAAGTTCGACGTGCTGCCGGCGCCGACGCGCGAGGAGATTCTGAAGGCGGTCGCCCGCGACGCCGCCGAGGACCTGGCGCGTGTGGAGCGGCGTGCGACGAACCTGTTTATGGAGCAGGCCGCGGAGCTGCTCAAGGACGCCGACCCCGTCGAGATTCTCGCCTCGGCGCTGGCGGTGATGAGCGGGTACACGTCCAACATTACGTCGCGAGGCCTGCTGACCGGCACGCCCGGCTACGTGACGGTGCAGATGAACTCGGACCGCCCGCTGCCCGTCCCTGTCTACTGCAGCATTCTGCGCAACAACCTCGGCGACGACACCTTCATGCGGTGCCGCGACATCACGTTGCTGCAGGACGACCCGGGCTGCGTCTTCGACGTGCTGGAGCAGTTTGCCGAGCGCGTTATGGAGACACCGATGCGCGGCATCACCTTCCAGCGCATCGAGACGCTGCCGCCCATCATCGCACGCGAGCTGAACAGCGGCCGCGGCGGCCGTGGCGGCAACGGCGGTGGTGGCCGCGGCGGGTATGGCGGCCGTGGCGGGTACGGCGGCGGCGGCTCCTTTGGCGGCCGCGGCGGTGGCGGTCGTGGCGGGTCCTTCGGGCGCGGCGGTGGTCGCGGTGGCGGCCGTGGTGGCTTCCAGCGCCGCTACTGAGTGTGTCCAGTGTGTGTTGAGGGGGGTGGGGGATGGGGGTCGCTGGACTCGCGTGGCTCGGCAGCCGCTTCGCCTCGCCCGCTCTCTCTCCCTCCTGCGCGTTTAACGGCGGCTGCGTGCCGCGGCACTCAGCCCGGCGTGTGCCCGTGTGTGTTGTCCTGTACCCCTCGTGGCGGTGTGTGCGCTAGCTCATTTTCTCTTTGTGTTTTGCCCCCCCCCTCCCTCCCTCCCTGTCAAGCACGGCACGTGTTGCGTGCGCGACAGCCGCCGAGCCGCCTCTGCGCTGGGCTTGACAGTGCTCGTGTCGGCCGCCCGGCACCCTCACGGCGCCGGCACTGCGGATCTTCTCGTTGTGTCTTCTCTTGGTGGGCTAGCGGGCGGCCCCCTCCTAACCTAACGGGCACCTAAGCCGCGGGGAGGCCGCCTGCCAGCCCGCACCTCGTGTAAATCGCGGTGAGAAAGCGAGCGACGAACCGGTGAAGGATAAGAAGAAGAGTGTAACCCACCGCATGACAGCGCTGCACGGGCACGGGAATGCACGCCAGAGGAGAAGGGAAGTGCATGAAAGGGACCGCACGGGGGCTGCTGTGGCGGCGCACGTGGTGGCCTCACTCGACGGCGACTCCGAGCGTGCTGGTCTACTCGGGTTGCTCGCCGGCTGCGAGTTGTGCAGTAGGGCGTGGATGTTGGGCGGCGGCCCCGTGTGCGTCCCCTTCCCTCGCCTGCTGCTACCGGTATTCACAGCTCTGCGCGCAGCGCTCACTGAGCAGACACGCCACGTGGCGCTGTCTTGAAGCAACCGCGGTTGTGCGCCGTACATAACGCTGTGTCACCCGCCCCCCCCTGTGCATGGAATGCAGCCGGCGACCTGCTGGTATTCTCCGCCCCCCCCCCCCCATTCCCGATGTCACTGCACCACTCCCTCCGGCTCCACTCATGACCACCTCCCTCTCAGTCCCCTACTCCGAGACAAGGCAACCTCCCCCACGGACTCCGCGCGCGCCCCACCCCACCCTCGTCCCCCTACACGCACTTGGGTCTTTGCTTGTTGACGCCTGCTTGACTGCCATGGCTGGTGGCCGCAAGAAGGACAAGGTGCCGCCGCCCGGCGCGAAGGGCGAGAAGTCCACCGCCTTCTACACACGAAAGCGCTGGAAGGCGGTGCTGCAGGAGTCGAGGGTCGACCTGGCTGGCCGCAACCTCGGCCCCCGCGGCGCGCTGATCGTGGGCACGGCGCTGTACAAGAACACGTACGTGACCACGCTGGACCTCAGCAACAACGAGCTCGGCGACGAGGGTGCCATGGCGATTGCCGCGATGCTGCGCTTCAACACGCAGCTGCAGTTCCTGAACCTGTCGCACAACGGCATGACCGACATCGGCGGCATCGCCCTGGCGAGCGCGTTCATCCCGAACGTGAGCCCCGCCGGCCAGCCTGGGCAGTGGAACCGCACGCTCTTCACGCTCATCCTCATGGGCAACCGCTTCGGCGACGACACGCTCCTCGCCATGGGCAACGCGGCGGCGTGCCACCGCGACCTCACCCGCATCGACCTCGCGTGGAATGCGGTGGGACAGAACGGCCCCAAGTGCCTCATGCGTGCCTACCAGCGCAACCCGCTCTGCGTGTACCGCCTGGCGGCCAACGCGCTCGGCGATGAGGGGACCATCTACCTCTGCGAGGCGCTCCAGCGGCACGGCGGCAAGAGCCAGACAACGCTGAATCTGTACAGCAACGGCATCGGCTACGTTGGCGCGGAGGCGGTCGGCCGGCTGGCCGCGAACTCGAACATCGTGCAGGACATCAGTCTCGCCGGCAACACGATCGGCTTTAAGGGGGCGCAGGCACTGCAGCGACACCTGACTGACAGCGCCGTGGTAGCGAACTGCATGCTGCGCGCGCTAAACTTGAGCGACAACTGGATCGGCGACGAGGGGGCTGCAAGCGTCGCGGCGATCATCCGGGCCGACCTCCCCGCGCTGGAGCGGCTCGACGTGTCCAACAACAAGATCACGGACGTCGGTGCCACGGCCATGGCGACGGCGGCGGTGCGCAACACGCACCTACTGATGCTCAACTGCGAGGGCAACCGGCTCGGGCCGAAGGCGGTGGACGCGGTGGTGCGGCTCATCCGCGAGACGCGCACGCTCAAGTCGCTCAACGTCGCCGGCTGCATCGACTCCGCCGACCACCGCCGCACGCTGACCATCGCTGTGGGCGAGACAGACGGGTTGCACGTGGAGCTGGGACCGAACCCGGACGACGCGGACGCGGACGCCAACCTGATGGACAAGATGGCGGAGCACCTCCAGATGCTCGCTGACCAGGAGGCGGCGCGGCAGCGGGAGAGCATGCTGTCCAAGAAGAAGAAGAAGTCGAAGAAGGCCGGCTGATTGCCACAACGGAGCAGCGGTGCGCACGTGTGCGTGTGCGTGTGTGTGTGTGTGTGTGTGTGTGTGTTTGTGTGTGAAGGGGTTCCGCTCTCACTGCTTTCTCCGCTGCCGTATTCGACTTGTGGTGCAGATGTACACTAGAGCTGAGACAGCTTCCTTTTTACGAACACGGCGACAACCGAGGGGCAGTCGCGCGTGAGCACGACACCTCGCATGGTGTTGTCGTGCGGGAGTGCTCGTGGCTGATGATGTTCAAGAGTCGGCCGAGACGGCTGAGGAGGCGGCGCGGTCGGTGGAGGTCCGGCCTGTCCTGCTCTCGATGCCGCTTTGCGCGACCACCTTCAACGACGTGGACACGAAACAGAAACGCACACCGGTGTGGCAGACGGGAGGCAAGCAGTTGTGGAGGACTCGTGCAGGTGCGACACCATCTGTCCAGCCATGGGTGCTTGAAGGGCCCTCTGCGGCACCACAGGAGAAGCGCGGCTGCGCCTTTCGCGCCGTGCTCTGAAAGCGGCTGCTGCTCTTGAGCTTGCGAGAGTGGGCCTGCCTAGACGCGGAACGCACAGTGGCGTGTCACAGTTACGCGCGGTTGCTGCTCGCGTGGTTCGTGTACTGTGGCGCTCCCCGACTCGGGTCCGTGACCTTCCGTGCACCACGACTCTGACGGAGTCCATCCTCTCCCACACTCTTTCTTGCTTCAACTCTACTCCAGGCACACGACGGCACCCATACACACACGCACACTAGGGTGCCGCACACCGCGGGGCAGTACGCTGACGGGTGCTGGACGCCCAAGGTGTGCTGTGTGCACACCTCCACACTGACCCCCACAGTTAGTGGAAGATAGACACTACATTCCACCATACACTAGATTCAGCTTCCTGCTTCTCCCGCTTGCAGACTCGACGTGGCGACCTTCAGCGCAATGCCGCGCATCACGAGCCGCGTTCGCGCAGACGCGTTGCAGGAGTCGCAGGATGCGCTGGCCACGGCGCAGCGCGAGCTGGAAGCGCTGCGGCAGCACGCGCAAGAGCAGCAGGACCGGATCGAAGCCGTAGAAGGACGCAATGCCAGTCTCGCCACGGAGCTGTCCGAAGCGCACGCGCGCTGGAGCGAGGCTCACCGCGAGCTGGACGAGATGAAGAGCACCACAGCGGCGCGAGAGGAGCAGTACCGGGAGCAAGTGCGGCGGCTGGAAGGCGATGTGCACACGCTGGAGGAGATGCTCCAGGCGGCGCGGCGGCGGGAACGGGCGGCTGTGCGCGAGGATGCCGGGCAGCACCGGGAGTGCTACGAGCACGCTGAGCTGCGAGCGGAGCTGCGCCGCATGCAGGCGCAACTTTCACAGTGTGAGGCGCAGCTGCAGGGCCGGCAGGAGGCGTTGGCGACTGCAGGAGTCTCCGCGACAGGCAAGCCACGCCGCACCGCGTCGAGTGGCCTCGCCGGCTCTATGCACGCCCTCTACGCGCAGGATCACCTGCTCCAGGTGTGCCAGCGCTCCGTCAGCAGCCTGGACACGGTGCGGCAGCACCTGCGCCACTGTCTCCCGTTGCCGCCGCGCGACGCACAGGAGAGCACCGCAGACGTTGCGGCGGCGGCGGCGCAGTGGGAGCGGCGCCTCTGGGACTTGCAAGCTCGCTTCGACCAGGCCGTGCAGGCCGATGCCAAGGTGATCAGCCTCCTCCTTCTCACGACCCAGCAGCAGAGCGGCCAACTCCGCACACTGCAGCAGCGCTGGTCAGAGGCGCAGGAGACGGTGCAGGAGGCCGAGGCGGTGCTGTCCGAAGCGCATACACGCATGACGCGTAGTGCTGAGGAGGCGTCGGTGCTGCGGCAGGAGTGCGCGGCGCTGGCGGCGCTGCAGACGGCGCTCCAGGCCCAGGTAGCAGACCGCACGCGAGCGCACGAGTCGGCATCGGCCATGCTGCAGCGCCTGCAGGCAACCCACACGCAGCTGACCGAAGCGCACGCCATGCAGGAGGCGACGTGGTCGGCGCGGCTCGCGCGTGCTGCCGAGGCGCAGCGGGAGGCGTGCGCAGACGCGGCGCGGCTGCAGGCGGCGCTGGCTGAGAAGGAGCAGCAGGCGGCCGCGGCGGCGCGGCAGTCGCGGCAGGAAGTCGCTGAGGCCGTCAAGGCGCAGATGCGCGGCTTCTTCGTGCAGCTCAGCTCCTCTGCGCAGCAACTGCACGGCTCACTGGCGGAGTGGTCTGACGCCCCGTCTGAGAAGAGGTGGCGCGCTGCGTCGTCAGCGGGCTCGCCGGACCCGTCGCCGCCCGGTGCGTCGTCGTACGCCGCATCGTCGTCGCCGCTCTCCGCAACGTACGACGACTCCATCTTTCTGCCGGAGTCGTCCTCGCGCGCGTTGGAAGGGGCCCACGAGCGTCTGCACGCGGCCTCCCCCCGTTGACGCTGAGCACGTTGCGTGAAGACGGCAGGGCGAGCCCGTCGGTGCATCACGTGCCTTCCTCCTCTCCGTCTCCTCTCTCCTCCTTGTTGCGTGGAGCGGTGTCCGTGAGGCTGCTGCGCGCGACCTCGTCTCACAGGCGTGTGTGCACTTCTACAAGCAAGCGCGAAAGCTAAGAACGACTGGACGGCATCGGGCCGCGGATAGTGCAAGACCTCCACCTATCTGTCCCCGCGGCAACGTACGCAAACGGCTGCCATGCCGCTGAACTCGCAGCTCACGTGCCTCCCTGTTTCTCACTTCGGCGGATCCTGCCCCTTCCAACCCCCAACCCCCCAACCCCCCAACCGACCTCCCTCGCTTTCCGCCTTTCGCCGCACACTCTGCAGACGCCGACACACACACGCACACACACTTAGATACATCCACACTTAGATACATACATACACACCGCGCTACGGTGCGCAGCAGACAAGCAGAAAAGCCCACGCTCCATCATCCGGCATTCAAACAGACACGCACTCATCCCGCTCCCCTCGCAAGCATCAGCGCCTTTTCTTTCCCCCGAATTGACAGACGCCCATCGACGCGCACGCGGATGGTGTCCGTTCTCGTGCAGCGGCAGCAGCGCGAGGCTGCAACGCGCAAGGAGCGGCTCCTCGCCGCACGGCGGACAGCCGCGGAGCTGTCCGTGCGGCAGGCGCGCGCCTATCAGTCGCAGAAGCGCCAGCAAGAGTTGTGCGTGCGGGAGGATGCGCGGGCGATGTGGGTGCAGGCGCAGGCACGTGAAGTCGCCACCATCGACAGCGTCATTACCCGTAACGCAGCAGCCGGGGACGCGGCGCGACACGCCGCGGGTGACTTCGAGGCGGCATTGCAGGCCGAGGCCTGCACGGAGGACGCGGCGTGGCAGGTGGAGCGGCAACTCGAGGCCGCGCGGCACCGACTCGCGGTTGTCTACACCCGCAGCATCGCACACGAGCGCGCACGCCCCGCCCGGGAGGCGGAGCAGCGGCGAACGGCTGTCTCCGCTGTAGAGGGGGCGCGTTCTGCTCGGGTCGCTGCTGCGGCGAAGGCGTCCCCGCCACGTCCGGCGCTGGCGGTGCTGTCGAGCCTGCGGGCCCCAGCGATGGCGACCCACATCCCGCACGCAAGCATCCCGGTACCGCAGCGAGGCCGCAGGCCTGCTGCTGCTGCGGATGCCGCTGCTGATGCCCGTGCGTGGCGCATGTCTGATGCCGCCCCACACGCGCACGTCACACTGCACCGAGCGGCGCCCGCGTCAAGCGACGCGGAGGAAACGCCGGCCGCATCGGCACGAGCGGAGGCCTGCGCTTTCGCCGAAGCTGCGGCCGACGCGCTTGAGCAGGAGACGGCGAAGCACCAGGCGGCGCAGGCTCGCGCGGCGGAGCGAGCCGCGGCGGCGCTGCAGCTGCAGCATGACCGTCGACAGCGGGAGGCGGCCGAGGCACAGGCGCAGCGGGAGCGCCTCGCCACGGTCCGGGCGCACTACTGCGAACCGCGTCCTGTGGAGGAGGGGGGCGTTGAAGAGGGCGGGCCGACGGCGGCTGAGGGCGAGGGCGGCGAGGAGGCAAAGACCGCCCAGCAAGAGGCCGGCGGCGACAGTGGCGTGCGTGAGCCCCATGCGAGGGAGCGAGGCATGCAGCTGCAGGCGGGGCACGCTCAGCGTGGCGGGGCCAGCGCTGTGAGCCCGTCCTCAAGGTCTGGCCCGCGCACGCACCAGCAGCAACCGGACCACCACCAGCAGCCACACCGTCCTGTGCAGCGCGGCGCGCCACCGCGGCTGAGCAGAGATCAACAGGCGTACCTTCGCAGCGAGGCGGAGTTCCAGGCCACCTTCCTCGATGCCCCGGCGGTGATGTTGCGGGTTGACGAGCAGCAGCCGCGCGAGGCCAAACTCAGCGACCTGCTGCGGCCTGTGACGGTCGCCGACCTGCTCTACGCAGTGGCCCACGGCCCCGCCGTCATACCGCCGCCTACGGAGTCACCATCAAGCGGACCCGCAGCAGCACGTCTCGGCACGCGTGTCCTGCCCTCCGCGCCGCTGCATCTGCGCTCCTTGAACGCACTCGGCCCGGCCGACGGCGCGGCGGAGGAAGTCGAGGAGGAGGAGGAGGAGGTGGTCGAGGCGGAGGCGCTGGCGCCCGCTCTGGGTGCGCACCAAGTGGGCACTGCCTCCCACAGTGAGGGTAGTGGCAGTGCCGCCGTCGCCCACGCGCCACCGGCGTCGATGCACCACACGCCGCCGAGCTCGCCGACGCCGTCGCCGGTGCGAGACGCCGCAGCGGCGGTCGTGGCGCTGTCGCCTCTGACGCCCTTTCCGCACACCACCGGCGCACTGGGGCGAGCCTCACCGATTCTCACGGAGCCGCACATGCGCGAGGCAACGCCGACTGGCCCGGATGTGCCCACCCGCAGCGCGCCGCCGCCTGTCGCGGAGGAGTACAGCAGCGCCCCGCTTGCCGCCGCATCGGCAGCTTTTTCCCTGCAAGCGCACACGCCAGTGCAGCAGCACTCCGAGGTGCAGCGCAGTGCGCGAGTCTCGGCGCTCACTTCGCCGGCAACCGCCTCCTCCCGCAGCGGCTCTGCCTCGCAGGACACGTCGAAGGACAGCTCAAGCTTCACGGCGTCCTCATCGTCGCTGCCGGACGACAGCGTGAGCACGGCGGCCTCGTCGCGCGTCCCGATGCCGGTCATGACGGCAGAGCAGCTCAAGCTGGCCTTGCTGCGCCTGCGCAGTCGCATCCGCTCCACGCCGCTGTGACGCGCCTGCGGTGCCCCGAGCGGTGGACACCGTACAAGCGCGGTCGACGCCGGTGAGAAGGCGCGTAGAGATTCCCTCTGTGCGATGACGCGGTCTTCGACGCCGCCGTTTCGTTTCGTTTCCCTTCCCTAGATGATAGAGGCACGCAGTGCACCGGATGCACGTTGTGCAACTCCCAGGCAACTCTGGTCACGCAAGTTGACGACGCATTTCACGGGGCGGTGAGGGACGCGCAGTGTCGCGTCAAGCGTCTGCCACGCTCTTGCAGCGGGGGGGGGGGGGTCGACGTTCCTCCCGTCGGTAGCGGTGCCCGTGCCGCTCGCGGAGGGCCTTTCTCGATCAGCACCCCGATGAAGCTGCCAATGCACCCCTTTGCGTGTCTCTCGACAACTCTTCTCCACTGCTCGCACGTTCACCTGCACACCACCACACATGTCCACAGTAGCTCACATACACCTGCCCACCACGCACCCGATCATTTGCGCACGCCCATCTCTCCGCTCTCACATCCGCGACACACCGCCTTGCACAGACGCCTCAGCGCCGACCTGCCCCGCCCTCCTGCGGCTCCGTCAGCACCCGCGCCCAACTCCTTTCCTCTTCCCCTCTCTTTTCTTTCTCTGCCGCCCCGCTGCACCCGCCGCTTCGCAAACGCGGACGCCCAGACAAGACCGAGCTCCCCCCTACGCCCGCTCCCCCACTTGCATTTCGTGCGACTCACCAGGCTGCGGCTCGCACCACGTGCACCCCCTCCCCCTTCCCCGCCCCCCTCGTCGCCTCGCACGCGCACTTGTGTCGATCGCCTGCGCAGTCGCCGCACGCACCTGCAACGACTCGAGTGTCGCCCGCCGTGTTCTTGTTTGTTGTGTTCTCCTTCCCCCCTCCCCCCACCCCCGTTGCCCTCCTTTCCGGTCCACTCTGGCCGCCCTCCCCCTCCCCCCTCTGTCTCTCTCTCTCTTTCTCCTTCCTCGATAAGCACCACGGTGATTCATCGCGCGTGCCGTGCGCTCCCCTGCCAACGACTAAAGCGGAAGCCGTGCCCGCCTTCCCCCCCTCCTCCCCTCTCTGTTCCTCTTCTCGGTCTTCCTTCTTCACTCAGTTTTCAATCCATTGCTTCGGCGCACGCACGCACACACACGCAGACGAGCAGAAGCTGTACAACCCACACGGCCCAGTCATGCGCGCGGCTCGTCGTGTTGTGCAGCGCAGCCTCGGCGCAGCGGTGCTGGCGGCCACACACCACGCATGCGGTATCCTCTGCGGCAGTGCCGCCTCCCCTCTGCGGGTCTTCTCCACGTCGTCGAAGGTGCTCGGCCGCCTCATCCCGTACAAACTTGCGGACATCGGTGAAGGCATCACGGAGGTGCAGGTCCTCGCGGTTCGCGTGAAGCCTGGTGATCACATCAATGAATTCGACTCCATCTGCGAGGTGCAGAGCGACAAGGCCACGGTGGAGATCACGTCACGGTACACGGGTGTGGTCAAGGCCGTGCACGTCGCCACCGGGCAGACGGCGCATGTGGGGCAGCCCATCGTCGACATCGAGGCCGAGGATGACGGGCACCCCGCACCACCCGCTGCGGCGCCAGCAACGCCGTCGCAGCCGGCGCCCGGCGCCCCGGCCAGCACGCCGGCCGCCGCCAGCGGAACGGCGATCCCGTACAAGCTCGCGGACATCGGCGAGGGCATCACGGAGGTGCAGGTCCTCGCGGTTCGCGTGAAGCCCGGCGACGTCATCCACGAATTCGATCCCATCTGCGAGGTGCAGAGCGACAAGGCCACGGTGGAGATCACCTCGCGGTACACCGGTGTCGTCAAGGCGGTGCACCTGCAGACGGGCACCACCGCGAAGGTGGGCTCTGTCATGCTGGACATCGTGCCGGAGGGCCCCGACGACGCCCCGCCCGCTGCGGCGAGCACCGCGGTGCCGCCGGCCGCCGCCGCCGCCCTAAGCGGCACAGCGCCGACCGCCGGCACCGCCCCGACGCAGCAGCAGCAGGCCATGACCTCTGGCAAGGTGCTGGCCACCCCCGCGACCCGCTACCTCGCACGGGAGCACCACATCGACCTCGCGCGTGTGACGCCGACGGGGAAGGGCGGCCGCGTAACGAAGGACGACGTCCTGCGCTTCCTCGCTGGCGGGCCCGTGGCATCGCAGGCGAGCGTCGTGCCGCCGCCGGCAGCGTTGGCTGCGCCCGGTGCTGCCGTGGCGGGGCTGCCGACGGAGGCGGGCGACACGGTGGTGCCCATCACCGGGGTGCGGCGCGGTATGGTGAAGACGATGACGCAGGCCGCGTCTATCCCCACCTTCACCTTCAGCGAGGAGTACGAGCTGACGCGGCTGATGGTGGTGCGGGCGTCACTGAAGGACGTCGTGGCGGAGCGCAGCAAGGGCAAGGCGAAGCTTTCATTCATGCCCTTCTTCCTGAAGGCCGCCTCCATCGCACTGCAGCAGCATCCCGACATCAACGCCCACTGCCCACCCGACTGCTCCGCGCTGGTGCGCAAGGGGGCGCACAACATCGGCTTTGCCATGGACACGCCCAACGGCTTGATCGTGCCCGTCGTGCCGCACGTGGAACAGAGGTCGATTCTCGACATTGCCGTGGAGATGCAGGCCCTTATCGAGCGTGGCAAGCACAACAAGCTGACGACGCAGGACATGACCGGCGGCACCTTCACGCTCAGCAACATCGGCGCCATTGGTGCGACCACGACGAAGCCGGTGCTGCTGCCCCCACAGGTTGCGATTGGGGCCATTGGGCGGCTGCAGACGCTTCCGCGCTTCGACAAGAAGGGCAACGTGTACGCCGCCAACCTCGTCTGCATCTCCTTCACTGCCGACCACCGCGTGATCGACGGGGCGAGCATGGTGCGGTTCGCCAACACGTACAAGTGGCTGCTCGAGAACCCGGAGAACATGCTGGTCGACCTGCGCTAAGATGCGGCGGAGCTGCGGAAGTGGGGCCTTAGCTACGGTGCAGCAAAGGCGAGGAGGCGGGGAGGGCGGCACGGCCTCCCCCCTATTTTCCGTCCTCAGCGCCCACGCTCCGAGTCCACGTGGAGCGGGGGCGTCTTGCGTTGGCTGATAACGACACGAGGTGCGACACCCACTGCCGCGCGTGACACGGGGCTACCGCAACTTCCATGTTGATCGAACGAAAACCATAGCAATGCGGGCATGGAAAAGCAACAGACGCCGTCTGCGGACGTGGTCGCCGCCTGGGGCTCACCGCGTTCGCGTGCGAGTTGGACGTTCGTGTGTGAGGGGGGGGCGCCAGGGATTCTCGTGGCTGCTTTTGCGAGTGTCCCCTGACAGGCGCGTGTGCGCCCCAACCGTCACTCGCCACCTCATCGCCGACGACTTCAACGCTTCCACTCGTTTTCTCTGTGTCTGTTGATCCTCCCCCCCCTCCCTCCACCTCGAACACGTGCCACTGCATCGCACCCGCGTCTCTCGTTAACACACACACACACACACACACACACACACACAAACACACGCACACACAGCAACACACGTACGAAGAAGAACTCGGCAGAGGCCAGCTAGGGACTGAGCTCCCCGCCCATCCACCACCTCTTACTCAATCCCATAACCCCCTCCCCCCTTCCCCGATACACCCACGGACACCCGCGATGGAGGGCGGCGACGATCTGTTCGTCATCAACGACGTGGAGGCGGAGCAGGCCGAGGAGGTGCCAGAGGCGCGGCCGGCGGAGCAGGCGCCGGAGACGGAGGCCGAGGTGATGGAGAGCGTCAAGGGCCTCGTGCCGCTGTGCACGCAGCACGTGCAGGGCCCGCAGCTGAGCAGCGCCACCTTCGGCTACGACATCGCCCAGATGGCAAAGCGGCCGTGGGCCGAGCCCGGGGCGAAGCAGAGCGACTACTTCAACTACGGCTTCAACGAGAAGAGCTGGCGCTTGTACTGTGAGATGCAGGAGGAGGGCGAGGCCTCGCTGCTGGCGCAGGCCACGGCGATGCTGCAGAAGCTTGAGAACGCTGGCAGGGCAGCCGACGAGGCGGCGGCGGGCGCCGGCGGGGCGGCAGCCGCAGGCCGGGACGAGCCCCCAATGATGGGGATGGGCGGGCCCGCGATGGAGGGCTACGGCGGCGGCCCGATGCCCTACGGCGGCCCCGACGGACCAGGCCGCTACGGCCGCCCGTACGGCGGACGCGACTTCCACGGCGGCTTTGAGCGGCCGCCCAACGCGAACTACAAGACGCGGATGTGCAAGAGTTTCGCGGAGGGGCACTGCCACCGCGGCGAGCACTGCAACTTCGCCCACAGCGCGGTGGAGCTGCGGCAGCCCGGCGTTGGCGGCGGGGGTGCGCCCCCACAGCAGCAGCTTCAGCAGCAGCAAGCGCCCGGGCCTGCGGGGGGCCCGCCGCCGGCGATGGGCCCGGGGCCGGGCTACGGCGACCGCCGACAGGGCTTCAACAACTTCTTCCCCGCGCCGCCGCCGTCGTCTCAGCCAGGCATGCCAGGAGGCATGGGCGGTGGCGCCCCACCTCCGCAGCAGCAACAGCCGCCGCAGCAGCAGGGGCCAGTCCCGGAGCGCACCAACTACCTAATGCCGCCGTTCCAGGCGGGGGCCGGGATGCCGCCCATGATGGGCCCGACCATGTCCATGCAGGGTGGCCGCGACGGCGGGCGTGAGGGCGGCGGTGGCTTCCGGCAACCGCCGAAGCGGCAGCGGCACGAGGGTGGCGGCGTGTACGAGCCGCAGTACTAGAGCGGAAGCGTGATGAAGGGCTGGGGCCGACAGAGGGAAGGGTGAGTTGGGCGGGAGGGAGGGAGGCAACGAAGGCTGTGTCGCTGCTCAGCCTGTTGGTGGCTGAGCCTGAGCGCACCATGCTCGTTCTCTAGTTTTAGGGGGTGTTGGTGTGTGACGTCTGCCAAGAGTTGCATGGGCAAGTGATGACGGCGGTGAGTAGTGTGTTGATGTGTGGTGCCCCATCCCCTCCCTTCCCCCCCCTCTCCCGCGCCATCGCGCTCTGTGGTCCATCCCGTAACGTGTTGTGTTGCATGACTCCCCCTCGTCCTCAACGGCAGGCGGGACAGCAAAGACGCAGTCAACGCTGCAATTGACCTCGACTACGTGCCGAGTGAACTCTTGCAGCTCTGGTCGAGCGTGGTGAACGGAGGTCCTTGTCGTTGCAGGCACGCCTTTATCCCGCTCAGGGTCCCACGCGGTGGAGCGCCCTGCGCGCATGGCAGGAGAGCGGTGAGGCTCCGCCGGTTTGCCCTCTTCCACTGGTGAGTCGCCGTCATCGCTTGTGAAGACCGCGAGCGGTGCGAGAGGTGGTGGACGAGAAGGACGCGGTCACGGTTCCTCTGTGGGCTACCTCAAGCACACGCACACGCACACACACAGATGCATCTCAGCAAACTCCCACTCCACCGTCTGCCCCCCCCCTCCTTCCCCCTCTACGCCATCGCCCTACCATTGCGGGAGCAGTATCACACAAGCATTGCTCTTGCTCCTCCGTCCCACCCACACTCACACGCTCTTCTTGTGTCCAAGGTGTCCTCACACCCGTCACACCTCCACCGTTTTCGCGGAACTCAGAGCACGTCGTAGCCATGAGCGCGTCGCTGGGCAAGGCGCTGCAGCGCTCGAAGCGGGCGACAGAGCGGCAGGGGCGGCGCAGCTACCGCGACGCACTTGAGAACGAGCGCAACGCCGCCCTCGACGCGGAGCTGCACCAGCAGGAGGTGGGCCGCGCCAAGACGACGCTCAAGTCCATCTGGGAGACCAACGACCTCGAGAACTTCCTGTCCATTGCCGATGCCCGCGAGGAGGGCTACTTCGCCGAGCGCGACGTGCGCGTCGTGATTGGGGGCCGCGTGCACGTGGTGCAGCACGACAAGGTGGTGCCGCAGCAGATGCCGACGGACGAGGCGCAGGTGGACTGGCTGAAGCTCAGCGAGTCGCTCACCGTGCCGAGGCGGCCGGTGTGGGACTACAAGATGTCCGCCGAGGAGGTGCAGGCGGCGGAGAAGAAGGCCTTTGTCGACTGGCGCCGCTCCCTCGCGCAGATGGAGGAGGAGCACAAGGTGCTGCTCACCCCGTACGAGCGCAACCTCGAGGTCTGGCGGCAGCTGTGGCGCGTCGCGGAGCGGGCCGACATCGTCACCGTCATTGTGGACGCCCGAAACCCGCTGATGTTCCGCAGCGTCGACTTCGAGAAGTACGTGCGCAGCACGACAAACAGCAAAGGCGAGCCGAAGAAGGTGATGCTGCTGCTCAACAAGGCGGACCTGCTGACGGAGGCCCAGCGGCGGGCGTGGGCGGCCTACTTCCAGCAGCGCGGCGACGAGTTCTTCTTCTTCTCGGCCAAGCCGCTGGAGCCGCTCGCCGCAGAGGAGGCGGGGGACGAGACGGAGGGCGGTGGTGGCGGTGGCGGCAACGGTGGGCCCTCGTCGGGGAGTGGTGCCGAGTCGGCTGACGAGGCGGTGATGGACGCCGACGACGCGGTGCAGCTGACGGCGGCGCAGGAGGCGGCGGCGCTGGACAAGGTGATGAAGCACAAGAAGGAGAAGTCGCGCCACAAGAAGAAGGCGCTGCGGGCGCCGGTCGAGGTCGCGAACCCGTACGAGCTGGCGGCGAAGCGGCAGGCGCTTAAGGAGCAGGCGCACGCGCCCAAGGTGAAGGAGGTGAAGCCGCTGACGGAGGAGGAGCTTGCCCGCAACGCCCGCACGGCGGCGGCGGCGGCGGAGGTGCTGAAACGCGAACCGTGGACGGTGCTGGACCCCGTGCAGCTGCTCGACCAGTTCGCGCTGCTGCGCGAGGAGGCGGGTGTGACGGACATGGACACGCCGCTCATGGTCGGCCTCGTCGGCTACCCGAACGTTGGCAAGTCCTCCACGATCAACGCCATCATCGGGTGCAAGAAGGTGGTCGTGAGCGCCACGCCGGGGAAGACGAAGCACTTCCAGACGCTGACGATCCCCAACGAGCGCCGCGTCGCGCTGTGCGACTGCCCGGGTCTTGTCTTTCCATCCTTTGCGATGACGAAGGCGCAGATGGTGTGCGACGGCATCCTCCCCGTCGACACGGCGACAGACACGCTCGAGGCGACCGCCACGATCTGCCGCCGCCTGCCGCGGCCGGTGCTCGAGGAGGAGCTCAACGTATCGCTGCTCGCCGAGGACGACGTGGACGAGAGCGACTCACTGGCGGAGCGGCTGCTCAACGCTCTCGCACGCCGCCGCGGCTACATGGCCTCGCACGACCGCTCCAACAAGGCGCGCGCGGGCAAGGAGCTGCTCAAGCTCTACGTCGACGGCTACTTCGTCTACGCCGAGCCGCCACCGACCTTCCGGCCGGACGCGGCGGCGCTGTCCATTGAACGCTACGTGGCCCAGCACAGCGCCGCGCCCCCCGCCGCCGCGGCCAAGACGGGCGGAGCGACCAAGGCGGCGCGTCTCACCACTATGGCCGCCGCCGCAGCCCCTCGCACCGTAGGCACAGGCGGCAGTAGCGGCGGCGCTGTCGACGGCCACGACGGTGAGGACGAGGATGAGTGGGAGGACGAGGACGCCGAGGGAGGCGAGGAGCTGAACAGCGAAGAGGAGGAGGCGTGGGCCGATCTCGACTCCGCCGACGACGCCCGTGCGCTGAGTGAGCCCGGCGACGAGTACTCGGTCGACATGGAGGTGGAGGAGGCCGCGCCGCCGATGTTCTACGCGCGGCCGCACGCCCTGCGCCACACCTTCACCCGCTACGAGCTCTTCAACATGGAGGCGAACGAGGCCCGCATCGCGGCGGCGCTGCTCAAGACGGAGCGGCGGCGCAAGAAGCGCACGAACCACCAGCTCGAGCCGGACATGTACACGTTTGTGAACCGCCAGGGGGAGGTGGAGCTGCGCATCGACGACGACGACGGCGTGCTCGAGCTGGTGACGCCGACGGGCGGGCCGGTGCGGCCGGCGACGAAGGCGAAGCCGAAGTCGAAGCGGCAGCAGCGCCGCGAGCTGAAGCAGATGGGTGTTGGCCCGTCGAACCGCTACGGCCAGCGCAAGGGCATCCAGGACTACTGAGCTGATGTGCCAAGGCGTTCTCTCCGTGCTGGGGTGGGGAGGGGGAGGGGAAGGCAGCGCGTGACTGGACCCTGAGCCCGAACTGCCCCGCTTTCCTCGGACCGAAGCTGAACTCTCGGTGTATTCGCTTCCCTGATGCGGCACCAGCTGCGCCTGCGTCTGTATTCGTCGGGTCTTCACGGTGCTTCTGGCAGTGATGGATGTCCCTGCCCCCGCTCCCTTCCCCACTTCCTCTCTTGTCTCGTCTCTGCTGTGTGGATGCTGCACCACGGCGGCCGACGACGACAACGGTTGGTGTGCCGCCCGCCGCGCGCGCTCGACTGTTGCTCGCCCTCGCCTTGTTCTTCTCGTGGCCCACTGCTCACGCTGCAGCGGCGTCATGGCGCGCGTTCGTGTCGGGTGCATTGCCGTTGCTTGGGTGTTGTTGTTGTGTCACTAATATGTTCTCTCGCGATTAACGGGCCTCGCCACGCTCTAAGAAACCGCCCAGCCTCCATCTCGTGTGCGTGCGACGGCGCGTCTCTCGCCTCATCAGTCGCCCTCTCGCTGACGGTCTAATGTGAGCACTAAGCCCCCCCCCCTCGCCCCGCTCTCCACGCCTCCCCCCTCTTCCTCCGTATCACGGAGACCGCCAGCGCAGCGTTCCTGGAGTGAACCCGAAATCACCAGCAACACCTCGGCACGTTATTCGCGCCTAAAACCGGACGCATGGAAGTGCCCCCCCTCTGTGAGTAATGAACGTGGGCTCTTCACGTGAGGAACGTTGAAGCTCCTCGACCCGGTGTCACCATCACTCGCAAGTGAGGCTTCTCTCGAAGGCGCACCGTGTGGCTTCCCACCGTGACGCCGCCAACGCGAGTGGTGCTGATGGTGGTGTACGTCCCCGTCTCACGCCACGGTTCGCCGTCCCACTGTCCCTACGGCCGGCCGGCTTCCCCAAGCACGCGCATTCGCTGAGCGCGCCGCCGCGCGCGTCTTGGGCCTCCCTCTCGCCCCCCCCTCTGACTTTCCACTCCGTCCCCCTCACGCTTCCCTTCTCACGTCAAGTTCCGCGAAACCCGCCGCTGCCCTGTCCATTGCCGCTGAGCGCAGTACGTGCAGGCATTGCGGGAGTCGAGAGCCGCCGCTGCGTTCCATCGCGTTGAGCCGCGGCCCTTGTTTCTGTGTCGTCGTTGACCATCCCCCTCCTCCTCCCCCACCCCCCCTCCGTGCCAGTCGATCGTGCATCGCTGCCACGCTGTTTACCGTCCACGCTCACCGTTTTGCCCTCCACCCCTCCCCCGTAGCGCGAGAGGGCCCGCAGCAGAGCAACCCCCGCCACCCCGCGCATCGCCCCCGCGGCTGCGACCCCTTTGCTGCCGCCTCCTCACACCCCGGCAAGCGCATAACGGGCGGCACCATCGCCATGTACACGCGGAGGCCCCTCGTGCGGCCCGCGGCGCTGCTGCGGCGTCGGCCGCCGCCGCGTGGTCAGCGCCCGCCGGCGTCAGGGCGTGGCGCCGGTGGCGACTTCGCGCGGTACGCCGCCGCAGAGTTCACCGACACCGTCTTCGCGCCCCCGCCGGCGCAGCCGCTGTCGTCGTCGTCAGTGCTGACCTCGTCCGTGTCGCGCGCCCCCAGCGAGGGATCTGCGGTCTTGCACGGGTGGCGGCTGCCTGCGCATCTGCACGTCGACAGCGCCGTCCCCGCCCTGCCCCCGACGCACGCCATCCTCAACCACCTCAACTGCGCGCTGTGGCTGCAGGTGCTGCCGCGGCTGCACGGGCGCGAGGCCCTCACCAGCCGTGACCGCGCCGGCGCCATCCGCTACCTCGCGGCGTTTACCCACCGCCCGCTGCTGCCCTGGCTGTGGAGCCCAACCGACGCGATGGAAGCCGATGCGTGCGCGCTGGGTGGATTGCGCTTTGATTCCAGGGCACCAGCAGAGCGCGCTGGCAGCGCGGCCGCAGCAGCTGCGGACGGCGACATCGACATGGCCGCTGAGGCGTACGGCAACCTCACGCTTGTCGCACTGGAGCGCAGCCGCCGCAGCCGTGCGCAAGCGACTCCGCCCGTCTGCGCTGTCCTCTACACCGCCGCCGACATGGGCACGGCCGCCCCAGCGCGGTGGGTTGCGGTCGCCGCGGGCGTCGTGGCCAGGGCCTTTGCCACGGCACCCCCCGCAACGCTGACGGAGCTGCTCCGGGTGTGGCATGATGTGCTCTTCGCCGTCCGCGCCCACGCCGACTGGGTCGGCACGCCGGAGCAGCTGCAGAACACCGCGCACCCGCAGCTGCTGCGCCTCTTTCGCCGCTTCTACGCGGATGTGCGCAGCTTCACGGCGAGCGCCTCGGTATCGCGCACAAACCGCTCCAGCGCGTCAGCGGCGGGCAGTCGGAAGACACTGCGCCGCAGCTCCACTGTGGCTGGCCGCGCCCTCGAGGTGCGGACGCTGACGCCGCCCATTCTCCTGCGCAAGTTCCGCGGCCTCTACCAGCCCCACCACAACTGCGCCATGTGCTTTGCCGAGCTGTACGCCGCGTGCGTCGAAGAGGAGGAGGTCTACCTGCACGCCTGCGCCGAAAACTTGGACACGGCGGAGGGCGCTGCGCCGATGACGGCGCTGCTCATGGACCTGGACCTTGCCGTGTACTACGCCACGCTGCCTGGGCGGCGGCACAGCGGACTCGTCGGGCCGGCCGCACAGTGGGCCGCAACGCTGCAGCACCTGCGGTTCCTGCTGCCGCGTGTCCACCGCCTCCAGCGGTGCTCGCAGCTCATCGCGGAGCCGACGACGGGGCCAGCGGTGTGGCAGCCGTGGCGCCGGGTGGCGGCAGCCGTGATGAACGTCTGCGTGTGGGTGTGCAACGACAACGCGGAGGCGACGCGCTGCACGGACGCGCTGCGGTGTGCGGTGGGCGTCCTGTGTGAGCGGGGCGCGGAGGCCGGTGCCGCGGCTGCTGCGTTGGCGGATGTGACAGCGCAGGAGGCGGCGAGCTTCGTGCGGCTGCTGGTGGAGGCGGGGCGGGAGAGCATGGGCGGCAAGGCCGCACAGCTCGTGTACGGCCCGACCGACGGCCTCTTCGGCATCCACCTCCTCTCTGTCGCCGTCTCCGCCGTCCTGCCTTCAGCGTCTGCAGCAACGAATGCGAGCGCTGCCGCGGCGGACGCTAGCACGAGTGACGACGCAGTGGCGGAGCTCCTGCACCGCCTTCAGGTCGTCACGCACGCCTCGAAGCGGACGCCGGTCGAGGTGTGGGCCGCATTGCGCCGCACCCCACATGTGGGCGCGGCAGTGCGGCACGGTCTTGTGACGGTTGGGTACCGCGTCTTCACAGACTGCGTCGTGCCCCTCGCAATGCACGAGCGCAGTGCACCGACGGCGCAGCGGCTGTGGGCCTGCCTCGGTGCGTGGGCCACGATAGTCGGCCGCCCGCTCGGTCTGCACGGCGCGTCGGTGGCAGCGCTGTGGGAACTGCGGCGGCGGCAGGAGCGCAGCACCAGCGACGGCAGCGGCCAAGACACCACCAGCGACACCGGCGTGCAGGCACTACTTGGCCGGGTGGCCGCGCACGTTGGCCCGAGCCCAGCCGCCGCATCCGCGGTGGCATCGGCTTGGCGCTGCGGGTGCGGGTTTGAGAACGCGTGCGCGTGCGATGCGGCCGTGATGGACGTGTCAAGCGTCGCGTGTGCCTCGTGCGTGCTGCGGTCGCTGACGCCGTACGCGTGGGAGTGTCCCGTGTGCCACACCGAGGCGGCGAGTGGCGTGGGGGTGCCGTACTGCCTGCACTGCGGTGCTGCCCACCCACTGGCCGATCGGCTGGGGGTGGCCATGCAGCAGCCGTGCGGACACGGTGCGGCGGCGGCGGTGGCGCACTCGCAGGCCTCCGCTGTGTGCGGCGCGTCACCAGATCATGTAGGGACAGCGCTGCTGGCCACACCAAGGTACGGCAGAGACGGCACTGCTGGTGATGTGCCAGCGTCGCGGGTGTGCTGGGACTGCGGGCACGCGTGCAGCGGTATGGCGGTGACGACGCCACTGGAGGATGCATGGGCAGTGGAGAAAGGTGAGGTCGACGCAGGCGCGGTCGAGGCGTGTGCTGCGCCTGTAGACGCCGCCGCGCAGCCCCTCGTGCACGTCTGCGCCGCGTGCCACACCATCTCTCCTGCTGCTGGACTGCGGCCTGGCCAGCCGACGTGCCCGTCGTGCGGCAGCGGCGCCGAAGCTGGTTATGTGACGGCCGCCTTCACGTGGGCGTGCGGCTGCGGGGCGGTGAACTCTGCCCTGCACGCGTACTGCCACGCGTGCACCCGCGCCGCCGCTGCACCGACGGTGACGTGCGCGCACTGCAATCACGTGCAGGCGATCACGGGTGAAACTTGCAGTGCGTGCGAGCGCTGCCGATACCCCCACCCCCGCGCGCTGGCAGCCGTGGAGCAGAACCGCCTCGTGCACTGCCCGGCCTGTCAGGGCCGCGTGCCTGCAACGAGCACAGAGTGCCCGCACTGCAGCAGCACTGCGGTGGCCGCCGTCGCCGCGCTGCTGCCCACTGAGGCAGACCAGCCGTGGCTCTGCCACCGCTGCGGCACCACACACGACGTGCGCGACGCCAGCAGCGGTGGGCGGCTGAAGGCACCGGCGCACCTCGCTGCTCGCGCATCCACTGCACCTGCGCACGCAGCGCCGCTGCTGGGGATGCCGAGCACCGGCGGCGGCGAGGACTGCTGCACTGCGTGCCACACCCGCCGCCTGCCCGCGGTGCACTTCGAGCGCGGCCGGCTGTGGAGCTGCGATGACTGCGGCGAGCCGCACAACACGTCACTGGCGTGTCGCCGCTGCGATGCCCTCGCGCCAGGCGTGGCGGTCCGCGACGTCTTCGTATGGCGCTGCGCCGCGTGCCACGGCGTGCACCCGGGGTGGGAGCGGCGGTGCAGCACGGCTGGCTGCGGTGCGGTCCGCGACACGGAGGTGGACGCGGCGGCGGAAGCGACAGCGTGCGCGAGGTTCTGCTACTCCCCGTGGACCTGCGCGGAGTGCGGCGGCGTGACGCTCTCGTCGCACCTGCCCGCGTGCGCAGCGTGCGGGGCCGCCACACCCGCCGGGGTGATGGCCAGCGCGTGCGTGGCGCCCCATGTGTGCGCGTCCAGCGTGGCGGCGACGGCATCAGAGGCGCTGCGCGACGGGGCTGAAGGGAGCACCGACGTCGAAGTCGCGTCTCGTGCAGCGCCGGCCCACTCCACCGCCGCGTCGCTCCCGCCGCTGTCGCCGTCCATCGCACGCCTGGCGCAGGTCGAGGCGTTTCTCCTCCGCGCTGCCGCCCAGCCACCGCCGCTGCTGCCGGGGGTGCTGGACGCCGACCTCGTCCAAGACGGCACGGCCACGGCGACTGCAGGGCGGCCGGCTCTGCTGAGTGAGAGCCGCTCTCTCGCGACTGAGGGGCCGGGGAGCGCCAGTGCCTTTGCTGCTGATGCCGCGGCGGCGGCGCCGGCCAGCGTGTTGCCACCGCCAGAGCCGTGGGAAGACGCGTACGCGGCCGCGGTGATCTGTTTCTGAGTCCGTTGGCGGACTGTGTGCGCGTGTGTGTGTGTGTGTACCCCCCCCCCCTCTGCGGCTCTTCTCACTCAAGGATGGTGCTGCGCAAGGGGAAGGGGGTGCGATGGCGTTGCTGCGGATGGCCAACACGTGCTGCGACTCTGGGTACTCTCTACACTCATCCACCCCCATCATAGGAATGAGGCAACGTGAAAGCTGTGAAGGCGCAGGTGCCCCGATGTGGGCTTCGTTCTCGGCGTGGATCGGCACGCTGTGAGTTCTTGTGTGCGATAAGCATGGCTCCTGAGCAGGTTGGGGGGCTGCCGGACTGTGGAGGGGACGGCACGGCAGCCGCTCCGCTCGCAGCTGTCCACCTCCCGACACACCCGGTACTCCAGCAGCCCCCGTGCGTGCATCGGGCGAGCGGAGCGAGGAAGGAACGTAAGGCAGCGGGGCGTGGTGCGAGGCATCACCGGCGCGCTCGCCTCGCTTGTGGCGCTCTCGATGTGCACCGGGACGCACACCTCGCACGGCTCGCTGACCTCGATCGAGCCGAAGGCCAACTCGCACAAGCTCGTGCGACCACACAGGCACGTGTGTCGCGCCCCTTCTCCCCTTCCCCGTTCTCCCCACCCCCGCACTCCTCCTCCTGCTGCTCCCCTCTTCGTCCACACCGTGTGCCGACCCACCGAAGTAGCTTGGCTGCTGGAACACTCCGCCCCCCCCCCCCGCGCCTCCCTCCACACGTTCCACCCACCCACCCCCCCCAACGGCGTCCACAAGCACCTTCGCAGCACTTTCTCTCTCCGCGCGCTTGGTGGCGTCTGTGTCGGCGAGGCTCGCGCTGTGACTGGTCTCTGCGGTGACGCCGGTGGCACACTCAGTAGCTCCGTTACAGGTCCGCTCAAGTCCCCCCCCCCCCCCCACAGAGGTCCGCGACCCACGCACGCACAGGCCCATTCCCTCTCCCCTTTTAAGCTTCTCCTTGCCGGCCCTTGTCGCCACGTCGAGCGGGCTCACGCGCCGATCTCCGCCGCTCCCTCCCCTTCGTGTTCGCTGTGAAGGAGTGCTGTGCTTCCTCGGTGCAGACAAGTGAGGAGGCGTGGTAGAATAGCGCCCACCCTCACAGTCCTCACCGCAGCTCGCACACGGCGGGCCGCAAAAAGGCTGAGCACGCGCGTGTGCGTGTCTGCGTAAAGGGGGCAAGGACAGTGCCCGGACACCGACTGCGTAGGGCGCCTCAAGGCGGGTCAGGTGGTGGGCCAGCGGGCAAGCATCGCTGCGTCAAGTCGTGCTGCAGCACCATCACAGAGCCGCGACGGGGAAAGAATAAGTCAGAAAACGTCCGCACGCGTGAGACAGGCGCATCGCCTCTGTGTGTGTGTGTCAGCTCTCCATTTTCTGTTCTGGGTTGTTTGCTGGTTCTCCCTTTGTTGGTTTACCCAAAGCGAGCGCGGGTGCGTGCGCAGTCGCGGCCTTGTGCTGTCCACGCCCTCGCCTCGACCGCATCGCCTCCACCCTCCCTTTCCACCCCCTCTTGTTCTTATTGCCGCTCTCCCTCGCTCGCTCGTCCCTCCTCCCTCGGTGACCCGCGGCGCGATCTGCTGAGCGAGGCCACGCAGCGGACGTGCACCCCACCGCCTTCGCCCCACCGACTTCCTCTCGTCTCGTTTCGCGGCCTGCCTCTCCCTCCTTCAGACCTCGTCTCACGTGTGTGCGTGTGAGAAGCCTCCGCCGTGCACCATCCGCGTCCGTTGCTCACCTTCTTTCTCTCTGTTGCTTACGTCTCGTGGTGGTGCTGGGCCGCGCTAGCCGGTGCGCCCCCCCCCCCCCACCCCCACCCTTCCCTCCACACTCTTCTATCTTTCCTTGCCCTTCTTAGGTTCAGCTGTCTGCTGGCTTCTGCGCGTCGTTACCGTGAGGTGTGCTTCCATCCTCCACTCTGCCCATCGCACGCAGCGCAGGCGTGTCTGTGTCTGTTTCTGTATCTGTGTTTTTGTGTGTGTGTGTGTGTGTGCGGAGGTGTGAGAGGAGCTGAGAAGATCCCCGCATCCCTTCCCCTCGCGTCTGCGTAGAGGCGTGCGTTGTCTCTCTCCGTTCACGTGGCATCGTTAATCGAGTCTTCTGCGTTGCCCGGAGTGGAGGTACGACGGGTTCGTGTCTGTCTCCGTCCCTGGCTGACGTGTTGGACCGCCTGCCGCTGTGTGTGCGTGTCGTGTCCTCAGCTCTGTCAGTGGCAGGACCGCACGCTTCATTCCTTGTCTTCTCGCCTCTTCATTTCCCTACCTCCCTCGCTTCGTGTCTTCTCCTCACCTACGCCCAGCTCGCGGTCCCGTGCCGCGCCGCCCTCGCTCAGCCCCGTCGCCCCCTCCTCCCCGCCCCACCCCAGCTTCCCCCTGACCCTCTGTCTCCTCCCAACTCCTCTTCTTCCAATCCCAAACAAGCGAACAAGTGCATTGCGCGGTCCCAATAGAGGCGTCCTTGTCTGTGTGTGCGTGTGCGTCAGGGAGTCGTGTGTTGCTGGTGTGCTTGACGCGGCCGTCACTGTCGCCTCCCCTCCCTTCCTTCTCCGTCCTTCTCCGTCCTCCCCCCCCACCCTCGTCTGGTTGCGTCTGTGTTTGTGTATGCGTCTGCGTGTGTGTGTGTGTGTGTGTGGTGTCCCTTCTCGCCTTTGCCTTCTTCTCTTCACCTCGATCCCTGTTGAGCCTGCCGCTGCTCCTCCTCCTCCTCCTCCTCCTCCTCTCTCGCCCTCTTCGTCCGCGCCTTCGCTTTGGGCTTTCGGCGACGCCGCCGTCACGAGCCGTGCCCGCGCCTCTCTCCACCTTTCCATCTGCCCATCGCAGCGTCACACACGCACGTCGTGGCCTCCGCCCTCCCTCAAACCCCTCCTCAAGGGCGGCGCAGCAACACACCCTGAAGGGCGCCTTCTCGCCTTCTCGCCTCACGCCTCCGCTCCCCCCAATCGTCTTTGCCCTGGCTGCTCGTCTTCGTTAACTCCACACCTGCGCAATCTCGGCTCTCTCGCCAACACACTCCCTCACCGCCCCCCTTCCCTCCCACTTTCGCTGCAGCACCGTCGCACAGCGGTGCCTGCGTGCGTGCGAGCGAGCGCTGCCGACGCAACGTCGGCTCTGGTGTGCTTGCGTGTGTGAGCGGGTGTGAGTGTGTACTGCTTTGCGTTGACCACTTGTACAGGTGCGCCTCGCACTGTGTCGTCGTCTTCGTGTACGCCTGTGACGTTGTGTACCAGTCCGCCCCCCGCCCCCCCTCCACAACTTGTACCGACTCAGGTGTGTGTGGGGGACTCTTCCCGCTGCCTGTACCGCCCTTCTGGTTAGCATCACGTCCCTTCGCCTCTTCTCGCCAGCCGTCCCGCTCTCATCCGTGGCCCGCCGCGCTCGGTGTGTCAGTGCGTACTCGTTGCCTCGGCGCAGCCATCGCTTACTTCACCATTGTCATCAACCCGGCGCACGCGTCCCCGTCCCCCTCCGTGTCTACCCGCAGCACCTTCGCGAGGGTGTGCGTGTGTTCGCGCCTGTCCACCTCGCCCTCCTCTCCCGCTGTGACGGCGTCTTCCCTTCACCGGCACGTGACACGGCTGCGCGAATTCGCCTCGCTCATTTTCTAGGTGCGTTTGGGTTTCCTCGTTTGGTGCCGCTTCTATTTCTCGTCCTCACGTGTGTATGTGTGTGTGCCGTTGTGTTATCCCCTTCAACGGCGTGTGCTGACGCGAATCAATTGCCGAGGCGAGAGCCGCCCACGTACGCCCGCACGCACGCCTCTACCACCCTCTCCCCCGCTGCGGAGCTGCAGAGGCGCTCGTCTACGTTCAGTCGCAACGCCGCTGGGTTCCGGCGCCAGCCTCCCACCCCCCGGCTTCAGCTTCTCCTCCGTGCCGCTGTGCACGACAGTCGCCACAACGTCCTCTGAGTCGCTGACCGGCGACAGGAAGCGGCAGCGCATGGCGTCGTCCCCGGTGACGCAGTCGGGCTCGAAGCCGCCGCCCCTGCACTCGCCGCACTCCCCGTACGGCAAGAACCGGCCCTCCGCCTTCGGCTCCAACTTCGAAGACTACGAGGAAACCTGCACCCGCCGTGCTCAACAACAACAGCAGCAGCAGCAGCAGCATCAACCCGTGTCTCCGCCGCAGCCTCAGCCGCTCCAGCAGAAGGCGCACCAGCAGGCACCGCCCACGCCGCTGCCGCAGCCCATGCAGTGCGGGCCGAGGGGCTTCGACAGCGACCGCGCAGGCGTCGATGTGCCCGCGGTGGCGCGCCGGGGCGGCGTGGACGGGTCGCAGCCGTCGACGCCGTGCGAGGGCGTGGCGCCCGGAGTGCTGGGCCGCGCGAAGGCCGCGCCGCACACCGGACTCGCCACGCCGCCCTCGTGCGCCCCGAAGGATGTCCGCCTCGCGTGCCGGCAGCAGTTCGAGGAAACATATACGCCGGCCTGCATCTCCGACGGCGGGGCCGAGAGCGAGCGGCCGCAGAAGAAGGAGCTGCGGCTCGAGGACGCGCACCCCACCGCCATCCTGCAGGCATACCGCAGCGTCTTCTCCCCCGCCAGCGCCCTCTCCGCCACCACGACACTCAGCCTCGACACGGCGTACACCGGCGGCCGCGATTCGAGCATCTTCTCCTTCACCAGCAGCGTGCGCGACAACTTTGAGGGCCTCGGTTCGACGAGCTGCCGGCTGCCGCTGGGCATGACACCCATCATGACCCTCGCCGGCGACGTCAGTGCGGCGACGCCGATGCTGGCGTGCCCCATCGCCACGCGCAACCCTAGCATTCCCATCCCACCATCCCCCGCCGTGTCCACAGCGGCGCGCTCGATGGGCGAGCGGTCGACGGCCTCGACGACGGAGGGGCCGGCGCTGAGCAGCTGCAGCTGCCCGCCCCCGCCCCTGCCGCCGTCGTCCTCGTCCACGACGTGCGCCCCGTCCTCGTGCGGCGCGAGCCTCCGCCTCTCCAAGATGAAGAAGCGGCTGCAGAACCTCAACGCGCCGGCCTTCGACCTCAAGGCCGTGCAAGAGGCGCAGCGCACGTTCCTCGAGGAGGAGGTGGTCTGCAACGCCGCGCAGTGCCACCCCATGAGCGACATCAACACGCTGCTCTCCGTCGGCACGTGGAAGGACGCGTCCGACCCGGCGCTGCTGAAGAAGCACAACATCCGCTACGTCCTCAACGTGGCCAAGGAGCTCGTGCCCGTCGCCGAGGCGGAGATGATTGCGCACAACAAGGACATCATCTCCGAGTCAATCCCGATGAGCGACTCCCACTCGCAGGACGTGGCCGAGCACCTGCTGAAGGCCTTCCGCTTCATCGAGCGCGCACGCAGCGACAACTCGCGCGTGCTGGTGCACTGCCGGCGCGGCATCTCGCGCAGCGCGGCCATCGCCGTGGCGTACCTGATGGCCTCTGAGCACCGCACGTACGAGGACGCGCTGCGCTACGTCACGGAGCGGCGCAACTGTGTTTCGCTGAATCTGGCCTTCCAGGAGCGCCTCTCCGAGTTTGTGCCCACCGGCGAGTTCTTCCACGGCCTCCCCACCTCGCCCGTTTCGCTCGCGCCGCCCAGCGCGGCTCCGACGGCCTGTGGGGGCGGGGGCTGCGCGTCGTCCTGCATCGGACTGCTGCCTAGCCTGCCCTCCGTGCCCCTCACCCGCACCGGCAGCACGCACAGCACCACGGCGGCCTGCCAGCGGCCGCACCCGCCGAGTCGCCAAGACACGCTGATGCCGCGGCCGCGCGAGTGCCAGAGCCTGTCGTCGAGCACCGCCAGCAGCCGTGCCAGCAGTGGCGTGCGCACGGCCCCCTCGCGCAGCATTGGGCCGCTGTGCTCGCCGCATCAGGAGGCCAACAAGCGCCACATGCGTCTCTCCCTCGCCGCGCGTCACGCCACCGCGTCGGGCTCGTCGCACTCCACGGCCACCCCAACCCCAACCCCAACCCCGACCACCGCCCCGGTGAAGTCCTTCAAGTCGACGTGGCTCGAGGAGGCCGCCATCACGCCTGCGTGCGGCTCGCACGCGCCGGGGTCGCGTCAGCAGAGTGTCCCACGTCGCGCGAGTGCGCTGCCGCGGCCTGCCGGTGGCCTGCAGCTCACCTCGCAGCCCTCCACCACGCTGACGACCGCCTCGTCCACGTTCCCGGGGCAGCGGCTTAGCACCTCTGTGGACACCCCCACCGCCACCCTGCAGCGCGACAGGGACGGCGACGACGGCGACGAGGAGGAGGACGGGAACGAGGACGGGGTGGAGGAGCCCGGCTCCCCCTTCGACTCCGGCGCGCGGCGCCCATTGGCGCACTTCAGCTTCGCGCAGACGAGCAGCAGCAGCGCCTCGTGCGGGTCGCGATGGCCGCTGGGCCGGCATCGCAGTTTCTCCGAGGAGGAGGACGCGCGGCCGGCCCCGCTGACGGCCACCGTGACGACGACGCTGCCGCCGTGCGACGAGGGCGGTGCGGTGGCCGCGGGGCCGGGCACCGCGTCGCTGCACCGCGTTTCCGGCGCGTCGTCGTCGTCGTTCGTGCAGCGGAGTCAACACGCGAGCAGCGACGCGGTGCCGGTGGCGGTGACGCACACGCACGAGCACCACAGCCCGCGCACGCCCGTCCCGGGCGGTAGCGCCTTCGACGACGTCTCGGACGACGACGGCGACGACGTTGGGGTGCCGGAGCCGGCGCCAGCGGTGGAGATACTGGCGGTGCACAAGCCCGCCTTCCGCAACCCGCGCTTCCGCAAGGCCTTCTCGGCTCCCCCGCTGGGGTCCTCCGCAGCGGGCAGTGGCGCCGTCAGCGGTGCTGCGAACACTGGCGCTGGCACGGGGGCGGGCCCCACGGGTGTGCCCCCGTCGCCGTCAGAGCCGGCGGGTGGGGCGCAGAACACGTACCGTGGGATGCAGCTGCGCAGCCCGGCGGTGGACCAGGGCAGCCACGGCGAGTCGCGCACCGACTCGCCACGCAACGGCAGCAACAGCAGCAGCACCGCGACCGGGGTCGGCAACACGCTCGGCACGGCCATTACCTTCGCCGGCCTGTCCACCACCCGGTACGGCACGCAGAGCTCGCTAAACGAGGATGGCGCTGCCCCGACGTCGCCCACCGTGCCGCACACCGCGTCGATCGTTGTGGGGGCCCTCTCGCGGGGCTCCAGCACCAGCGTAGGCGCTGACCGCGCGGAGGGGTGAGGGTGAGCACCCCGCCCGCCCACGCCCTTCCATCGATTGGCGCCTTCGCCACCTCCCGTAGCGTGTAGGTTAGTCTTGCGTAGTTCCCTGGTCTTTGTGTTGGCTGCGCGCCTCCCCCACCCCTCCCCAATGCGCACCCCTGCTGCGCACCATGGATCCACGAGCACCACGTGAGGCAACACGCGCAGTTCCGCCCGCACAAGCGCAGGCCCGCTCGCGTGCGCACTCGGTGCTGCCCATCACCAACGCGCGTCTGCACACGTCACACACACGCACGCGCACGCAGGCGATGTTGTGGACCGCCTCCCCCCCCGCGCCTTCCTTCGGCCCCTCCCACTCTACTGCTGTGCGTAGGGGACGGGTGGGTGGGGGAGGGAGGGCGTCCACCTCCCACCGGGCTCATGTCCTCGCTCGTTCTACGCGCACTTGGGTCGTCCTACTGACGCGCCTCGTATAATCAGCTCTCTTGTCTCTGCGTCTCTTCTCCGTTGTACGTGTTGGGGAGCCGCAAGGGCTTCCCTCTGCTGCTCACCCAAGGTCCGTCATCTCCGCGTGGCGCTGCGTCCCGCCTCGCCCCCACCCTCCTGCCTGCTCCCTCCCCGCGTCTTCACCCTCCCCCACCCCCTCCACCCTGCCACACTCCGCCTCCACACCCGCTCCGTTCGCACGAATCCGTCAAGTCGCTTCCTGAAGCGCTTTGGTGGCTCTTCCTTCAGTCGTGGCGGCGCACGGTGCGTGTTGACGCGACGCGTGTTGACGGAGGGGGGAAGGGGGAGAGACGAAGAGTAAAGAGTGGGGAAAGAAAGAGACGAGCGCGGGAGGCGGAACACGCGTTTGTGTGTTTGTGTGTCTGTGTGTACGTCTGGAAACTTCTCTGTGTGTTTGTGTGATGTCGTGGCTGCTATATCTATGTATGGGTCATCCTTTAGGTGCTCCTCGCCTGGAGCTCCCCCCCTGCCCCCTTCTTCACTCTCCTCTTCTTTCCTGTAACTGTCCGTGTACCGGTGCGGCCATGTCGAAGGCGGAGGGTGGTTGTCCTCCATCGCGGGTTTACGTGTCTGCGTGCGCCCTGGGTCTCGAAGTGCTCGCTCACACCTTCTCCTGCCGCAGTTGTGTGGAGAAGGGAGCGAGCAGGAGCGCATCGCGGCACACCCGCGCACACGAACATGCGCACACTGGAGCGGCGATCACGCCATTGGCGCCCACTCCCCCCCCCCTCTCCTCTCCTCTCATAACTCCTCTGTTTCCATGTTTTCTCTCTTTTAGCGTTGTTGTTGCGGCGACGGTGCTCGTTGTTGTTATTGTTGATATCCCGCAAGTGTGTGTGTGTGTGTGTGTTTGTGTGTCACAGCGGCGTGTCGTCAAAGCCGCTTCCCTGGGTGCATGTATGTGTATGCGTGTATGTGTGCAGAGATGAACGCGATTGTGATGGTGGCGACTGCGCCGGTGCGCCTTGTTTCCGAATTCTTCTCCATTTTTTTTTTATGGTACTGCTGCTGCTTTTATCTCTGACTCTCTGCTTGTATTGTCTTGCTGCCGCCGCCGTCGCTGCTGCTGATGCTGCAGTTGTCCTCGTTGCCTCGCCTGTCTTCTCGTATGTACGTTCCACTTGCTCTCTCTCCTCTCTAGTTATGACCGCTTGCATGTTTCTGTGTGTGTGCGTGTGTTCGTGTGCGTGTGCGTGCGTGCGTGTTCCTTTTGCTGTACCTGTGCCCCCCGTGTGTGCATCTGTGTGTGCATCTGTGTGTGTGTGTGTGTGTGTGTGTGTGTGTGTGTGTGTCGTTTGCTTCTTTCTTGCACTGCTCGCCCCATACCCGCCGTCTCTCTCCACTTTCTCGCACGTCGTCGCGCGTCGGCTGAGATCGACTCTGACTCCTGCTCACGCACGTAGCAGCCCACCAACAGGTTTTACGTGTTGGGAGGGGGGAGCAGTGAGAAGACAAGACAGGTGGGACTGCCACGGTGTGGGGCGTCGCTAGTGCGCCTTCTTCTTGTGGTCCCTGCGTCGTCGGATGACTTCGCATGCGGAGCCTCGCTCTTGCGTGTTGATTTACGATCGTGCGTTTGTGTGGCCATGGAGCTCTTTGCACTCACGTGTCAATTGGTTCATCTGCCCTCCTTCATCTGCGTCCTCGGTCTCGTCGTTGCCATCCGGGAAACGCTTCTGCTTTTTGGCGCTTTGAGTTTGCGTCTTCCATTTTTCTCTGGTTCTTGGTGAATTACGGATGGCGCCGCCGCTGCGCCCTCTTGTGTCCCTCCCTCCACTCTCTCCCCCCCCGCCCGCTGCAGCCCTTCCGTGCGCCGGCAGGCAGAACCAGCCATCCCACCCTGTGCCTCCTGTTGAAACGACGGTGCACACATCAGCCCTCTCACTCTCACGGTGCGTGTGATGTTACACACTCGACGCGCCGTGCGCTGCTGCACTGCGTGTGCCCCCCCGCCTTTCCTCTCCACCTTTCACCCCACTGCTCGATCTCTCCACACCACCGCGTTCCTCTCCTCCCAGTGTACCCGGCGCCGACTCGCCGTCAGCGTGCGTGCCTGCACGTCGTCGCTGATCGAGACGGCCTTATATTGTCGACCCTCCTCTCCACCACGTCTGCTGAGTCAAGCTTCGTTTCGCGTATCTGCGTGACCACCTTAGTTTCCCTCTCTCCGTGCGTATGTTTGTGTGTGTGTGTGTGTGTGTGTGTATGTGTGTGTGTGTGTGTGTGTGTGTGTGTGTATGTGTGCGTGTGTGACCTGATATGGCAGCGGAGGTGCGTGCGTGAAGTACCACCTAGCGTGTTACCTTCACTTGTTCTCTGTGTGCCTTTGTGTGTGCGTAGGTAGATGAGTGCGTTGGGGCGTAAGAGGCGTTGTGCGGCGCCGTACCCCCCCCCCCTCCCCGCCCCGCCCCCCTCCACTCTCAACCCCTTCCCCCCTCCTTCGCCGTGTCGCTGTTGCGCCCCCTGCCCTCGCTGCGCCACTGGCGCGTGTGTGGGTGTGCACGGGCAGCGGGTCGAACAGCATCGACAGCGCCGCCTGGAGGGGAGGGGGGGGGGCGATGGGGAGAGACGCTGAGGTCGCCGCGACATGGCCGTCGCGCCTCTGTTGGCTATCCAAGCTCTTCGTGGCGCCCGACCCGCCCCTCCCCCTTCCCCCCCCCCTCCACGTCCCTTCCCTCGAGGTGCCAGCCTGCGAGCCCAACCGGAGGCACCAGCAACGGCACGCCGTCGCCCCGTCTCACTCCGGCTTGATCGGCACCTCACGTTCCTATTTTCCACCTCCCACCCCGATACGCGCACACAGCTGCATTCTTGATGCAGCCCTTCCTCAGTATGTGCGTGCCTGTCTGTCTGTGTGTGTGTGTGTATGTGTGTGTGTTTGTGGGCTCGAGTACTCGGGCTGCTCCCCCCCTCTTCGACCTGTGACGTCCCTAAGCACCTGCTCGAGCCCACACCCCCACCCTTCTCTCTTCTCCTTCCCTTCACCCCGCGATTGCACGCACCATTTCGCCCGTCCCACCTCGACACGTGGCACTGGCGCCCTCGCACGTCTCCAGCGGGGCGTTGGGAGGTCTCTGCAGCCCGCGCTCTGCGGCCCCCCAACGGCGTGCGTCCTGTTCCGTTTGCTTCTACCCGAGCTCGCACGCTTGCCGTGAGTGGCGGAGCTTTTATCTTCGGTTTGTCTCTTCCCTGTGTGTTTGCTTCCGTCCACATAAAGCTTGAAGTCTCAACCAAGGCGACGCAACGACCCCCCCTCCCCCGACACGCGGCGACAGCGCAAGCGGGTGCGTGTGCGTGTACGCGGCGCACCTCGCAGGTCTGTTCGGCTGTGGGCGAGGAAAGTGAATGAAGCGTGCGACGTGGGGAGGCTGCGTATGGGATGGGACTCAAGAGGTGGTGGCGCAGGCGGCCGAGGGCTGACAGAGGAGCGCGGCGCAGCCCCAAGTGCCGCCTGTGCTGTGTTGACTCCTCCTTCCCCCTCCCGCCCCTCTGCCCCCCCCCCCCCCCTCACCCTTCCACATCGCACGCTCCGCAACTCTTGCAGCGGGCACCGCGCGAGACGGTGGCGCTGCGGCCCCCGCGGGCACAGGCGCAGCTCCGCACACTGCGCATCGCATTTGTGTACTTGCGTGTGCTTCTAAACGTGCTTCACGCTGCGCCGTCCACGAGTCGTCACTACCCTGCTCTTTGCTGCCGCATCTCCTGCCGTGCCTCGATTCTCCTCTTGCGCGCCCGCTGCCGGCGGCAACGACGCACCAGCGCCTCCTCGCCCGATCCCACGCACCGACACGCGCCGCGGTTCGACCGCTCTCACATCAGCGCACCCCGCCGCCGCACGTTGCCACACTGCGTGTCCCGCATGCAGCGACTCCGTCATTTTATTTGAACTAACACACACACACACACATACACACACACGTACGAGTGCCGTCGGAGGACCGTCGCGATGGCGTCGCCTAGCAGCGCGGCCTTCTCGCCGTCCATGACGCTGGCGGGCATGGACTACATCGCGCCCTCCGCGGCGTGCATCAAGCCCACCTTGATGGCCAACGCCAAAGGCTCCAGTGCGGCTGGCGCCCTCCCCGCCGTCGCCCCCGGCGCTGCCGGCGGAGTGGTGGGCGTCACGCGCGGTGGCAACGCACTCGCGACCAGCTCTGGGTTCCAGCATGCCGACGTGGTGAAGATCACGCTGCAGGACTGCCTCGCCTGCAGCGGGTGCGTGACGACGGCGGAGACGGTCCTGGTGAACGCGCAGAGCCGCCAGGAGATCGTCGCCGCGCTGCTGAGCCCGGCGGCGTCGACTGCGCCAGACGCGGACGCCACGGCGCCGTCCCGCCCCCGGCCGCGGCTGGTCAGCGTCAGCTCGCAGTCCTGCGCCTCCCTCGCTGCCTACCTCGGCGTGCCCATGTCCGAGGCGTACGCCATCGTCGCCGGGTTCATGCGCGCGGTGCTCACACCAGCCGCGCTCCGAGAGGCAGCAGCAGCAGCAGCGGCGGCAGCAGCTGGCGCCGACGAGGAGGAGAAGCGAAGCGGCAGCGGCGGTGCACCACTGCCGTGCGCTCTCGCCCCCTGCAGTGCGTGCGAGCCGCCGGTGTACGTCGTGGGCCTCGAGTGGGCGGAGCAGCTCTCCGCCGCCCTGACGGCACAGGAGTACGAGCGACGGCGCCGTCTGCAGCAGGCCACCGCCGGCGCCAGCGAGGCCGCCCCACTTCCGATGATTGCCTCCGCCTGCCCGGGCTGGGTGTGCTACTGCGAGAAGCAGGGAGGCGCCCTGCTGCCCCACCTCTGCCCCGTCATGTCGGCACAGGGAATCGCCGGCAGCTACGCCAAGCGCGCCGTCGCCGCAGACGCGTACCACATCTCCATCCAGCCGTGCTTCGACCGCAAGCTGGAGGCGGCGCGCGACTCGATGCCGGCTGCGCCTGCGCCCTCGCCGTCATCACCCGCCGCAGAGGACGGAGCGGAGGCGCCGGTGTTCTACACGGACTGCGTGCTGAGCACCGCGGAGCTGCTGGAGTGGATGAAGGAGGTGGACGCGGCGCTGCCCTGGCGCGGCGCCCTCGACACGGACGATGCCGCCGCCCACCCCCGCGGCGTGCACCCGACGGGCGGCGACGGAACGGCGGAGGAGGACGCGCCGCCAGCAGCGGGGGAGGTGCCGGCGCACGCACACGACGCCGCGCGGCTCGCCGGCAGTGGTGGCTATCACCAGTGCGTTATGGCGCACCGACTGCGCTCCGCCGGCGTGCACGGCGGACCCGCCGCGGCCATCACGTACGAGGTGAAGCGCAACCACAACCACCAGCTCGCCACCAGCGCGGGACTGCCGGGCGAGGTGTTCTGCATCGGCTACGGCTTTCAGCAGATCCAGAACGTGGTGCGCGGCATCAAGAAGCGCATGCCCGCGATGCGCAGCTACACGTTCATTGAACTCATGGCCTGCCCGGACGGGTGCTTGAACGGGGGCGGGCAGGTCCGACCGGCGCAGCAGCCACACACGGAGGTGCTAGCCGCTGTCATTGACGCCTTCGCGCGGCACTCGGCACCTGCCGGGGCTGTGGGCGACAGCGCGAAGGTGTGCGACGGCGTGGAGGAGGAGGAGGCCATGTTGCTGCAGCGGCGCCGGGTCGAGCGGGAGTCGTCGTTGCACCAACCCGGGCCCTTCGCGAATGCCACCATCGCCGCGGTGGCGCCGACGCTGGGAGAGGCGCTGTGGCGGTGCGCCTTTCGCGATCGCGAGAAGGAGTTCGCGGAGGTGCTGAACGCTGGCAACGTGCACAGCCTCAAGTGGTGAAGGAGGTGCACGCGTGCGAGGCGGTGCAGGCGCGTGCGTGCCGCACACCGGTCTTGTGTCCTGTCCACCGTGCCCCGCCCTCCTTCTCCTCCCCCCCCCCACTTCACATACGTGCACGACGCTGCACGAAGAGGCAACTCATTCACGTAGATGTCGAAGTGCGAGCCAGCTTGCGAGGTCCTCGCTTGCAGGGTGGAGAGTGCACGTGGTCAGAGGGGAGTAGGGGTGGATGGCGAGGCAGTGGGGGTAGTGTGGTGCAGCTGCTCGCCCTCCTCGATTGCGCTTCTGCCGTTTTCTTTCCCTCTCCCTCCTCCTGCTCGTGGACTTGAGCGCGTCGGGCCGCGTGCCACCGACAGCCTTGGCCACCACGCACGTCCTACCAATTCTATTTGCCACCAGCGCATGCCACGCATCGCTCACGGCACACGCGACGTGTAAACCATAATCAAACCCCACTCATGCAAGTGTCCTCTCCCGCACCCCGCTCCCCTCCCCTCGCTCGATGCGGCACTGCACCGCACCTGGCCGCTGCTCGGGGAGTCGGTCCGCGACGGCGTTTGGCGTTCTTTGGAACACCCACCTACACCGCTCCTGCACAGCCCGTGTTGTTTGTGTGCGGACCTCTGCCTCTCCCCCCCTCCCCCTCATCCTCACCCGCTCCTTCTCGATTTCCTCGCGCCGTCTGCCCTGCCACGCACTTCCCGGTCACCAGCCGATCGCCCACTCCGCGTGTCTCGTGGCGTTCACGACTCCGCCCACATACACGTGCTCGGACAGCAGCGGTTGCACCGCCCTACTTTGCCATCCTGTACATCGCCCCATCACCCCTCATCTCGCTCTCTCTATAGCCCGAGGGGCCCTATCACGCTGATCAGTGCCCACGCCACCGCACAAGACGGTCACAAGCGCGCCTCTAGTAGCCTCACTGTGCGTCGACGCCTTCGGGTGAACAGCGACGCTCGCCCCCCCCCCCCCACGCACTCCTGCACCCACAGAAACAGGCATCGCGCTGCGTCGTTGTCCATCTCGGCGAAGGCACCATCAGCCCCTTTTCGTTCTTCCCGTACACCCTTCGTGCGTGCGGTTCAACCGGACGTCATCACCGACAAGAGACTGGCGCGCTCTCGTGTGCATCCTCTCGCCTCCATCTTGTGTGTGCGTGCGCCTGTGCTGCCGCCTGCGCCGGCGTCGGACACCTCCTCGTGCATATTTGACAGTGTGTGTGTGTGGAGCGGTGCCCTCGCTCGCTGTTTGGTTTTCCTTCGACGCGATCCGGCTGCGTTGTGGTGTGTGTGTGTGTGTGTGTGTCTGCAGGGCAGGGCTCATCTCGTGCCTCAGGCGCCTCACGAGACTCCCCTTTTCGGCGTCCCACTCACTCGCCCTCCCTCGCGTGCCCTCGATCGCGTAGTGCGCAGTGTGCGCGGGAGAGGCCCCGAAGAGGCAACTCATGTGAACGTCCCGCACACCGCTTCCACTCCCATCACTACTCTCCCCCCCCCCCGTCGACCGCCACATCGGCACCCGTGCCCGCCTTCTTCCGTCCCTTTTTTTGTTTCGGTGCGTGTGGCGCAGAGCCAACGCCGCCCGCCCTCCCCCTCCCCCCGCGTGCGTACGCCGCAGCTCCCGCCTCCGTCACCCGCACCGTCTATCGCAACTCACGTGCTGCGTCTTTAGTGGCTGTCTGCCTGTCTCTGTGTGCGCGTGTGTGCTCGTCTGTGTACCTCGGTGTTTCCGCCCTTCTCTTCGCCTGTGTTGTGTCATTGTCCACCTCTGTTTCTTCTCGTCGGCACGTGTCACAGCCACCGCCGTCTTTGTGCGTGTGCGTAACTGCACGCACCGCTTGGCCCTTCCCCTCACCGCCTGCAGCTCTCTCACCTCCTCCCCCCCGCTATACCTCCTCCTCGCCGCTCCCGTATCCACCTGCTCGAGCATCACCTCCCTCCTCCCTTCCCCGTGCGCTTGCCTGCCGTACGCGAAGTGTGCGTCCATTCCTCGTCTCCCCCCCTCCCCCCACCCGCAGCGGCCATGCGCCGACTGGCGCTTGTCGCGGCGCTCCTCGCGTGCCTGCTTTCGTGCACGGCGCCGATGTGGAGTGCCGCGGCTGCCACCACGGCCACCGCACCAGCCCCCGTCTCTGTCCCCGTCTTCAGCGAGCCGTCGCGGTGCCACGTTGACTACAATCGGTTCACCGGCAGGACGACCTCCCGTGGGTACTGGGCGGGGATGCAGTACGACATCCTCTTCACCCTCGGCCTCTGCACCCGCGACGCCGATGAGGGCGAGCTCAGTGTGCAGCTCAACGAGCAGCACAAGAACGTGACGGCCCGCGCTGGCGAGGTGGTGATGGCTGGGCTGGGCATCGTGCGCTTTTACCTCTCCGCCGCCACGGAAGGGCCGCAGCTCTTCTCCTCCGAGTTGTGCTACAGCGCTTTGAACTGCACGCCACTGTGCACCAACGCGCTGATGGGCAACATCGACACGTGCGAGGTGGAGCGGACGGTCATGCCGCTCATCATCGTCTTCTTCTGGCTTGTGCCCGCTGTCGCCTGCATTGGGTTCCTGACGGCCTTGTACGTGCGCAAGCGGGCCGAGGAGCGCGAGAAGGCGCTGAACAGTTTGCCGGAGGGCTTCCACGTGTCGCCGCGGTCCTCCCCGAGTCGCCGCCCGCTGCGCAACGCGCCGACCTCCTCTCACTCCTCCTCGGCCAGCGAGTTCAGTGCGCACGAGGAAGGCCGCAGCTCCACGCCAGAGCCCGAGTCCTCTGCGCAGGTGCCCCCTGCCGTACCACCGGCAGCCGCAGCAACCGCCACGGCACCTAGCACTGCATCAGCCGCGGCAACGTCAACCCCCACCCCCGTACGCGAGCCACGCGCGGCGGCAACCTCATCGCCGGAGTGCCCCGCCTCGACAGCCAGTGATGTCGCGAAGCTTCGCGCAGCCCCCACCACGACCTCCGTCTCCCGCTCCCTCGGTGCCAGCGACGAGGACGTCAGCGACACCAAGAGCCTTCGGCTGAGCATGACGCGCGGCCCCAGCTCAAACTTCAGCGACCACGAAGACGTCGTCGTCAACGTGCACGACGACGAGGACCAGCCCATGCCGGCCTCGCACACAGCAAACACCACTGACATAGAACTCTCCTGCCCCCCGCAGCCCGCCACCACCGGCGCGTTTGGTGCCCACGCCGCCCGCGAGGAGGCACTCCGCCGCGCTGAGCAAGAGACTGCGGAGCAGGCGGCGCACATCAGGGCTGCGGTGGAGGCCGCTGCCGAAGCTGCCCGCATCCAGGCCGAGCAGGAGGCCGCTGCGGAAGCTGCCCGCATCCAGGCCGAGCAGGAGGCTGCTGCGGAAGCTCTGCGCGTCCAGGCCGAGCAGGAGGCTGCTGCTGAAGCTGCCCGCATCCAGGCCGAGCAGGAGGCCGCTGCGGAAGCTGCCCGCATCCAGGCCGAGCAGGAGGCTGCTGCGGAAGCTCTGCGTGTCCAGGCCGAGCAGGAGGCTGCTGCGGAAGCTGCCCGCATCCAGGTCGAGCAGGAGGCTGCTGCGGAAGCTGCCCGCATCCAGGCCGAGCAGGAGGCTGCTGCTGAAGCTCTGCGCGTCCAGGCCGAGCAGGAGGCCGCTGCTGAAGCTCTGCGCGTCCAGGCCGAGCAGGAGGCTGCTGCTGAAGCTCTGCGCGTCCAGGCCGAGCAGGAGGCTGCTGCTGAAGCTCTGCGCGTCCAGGCCGAGCAGGAGGCCGCTGCTGAAGCTGCCCGCATCCAGGGCGAGCAGAAGGCCGCTGCGGAAGCTGCACGCATCCAGGCCGAGCAGGAGGCTGCTGCCGAAGCTCTGCGCATCCAGACCGAGCAGGAGGCACGGCATATTGCTGAGCAGGAGAGGGCCGCTGAAGCAGCTCGACTGGCGGCGGAGGCGGATGCGGCTGCGGCGCAGGCGGCACGCGTGAGGGCGGAAGGGGAGGCTGCGGCTGCCGAGGCGGCTCGGGTCAGGGTGGAGCGGCTTGCAGAGGCGGAGGCAGAGGGCAGGAGGCGCGCTGCGGAGGACGCGGTTGCCAAGCTGGACGGCGATCTGCGGACGCTGCGTGTGCGTGAGGAACCTACCGCACGTGCGGCCGTGGCTGGCGCCGAGGCAACGGAGCGTGCAGACCTGGCGAAGGACGCGTCAGACAGCGTGGCGGCGGCACAGGCGGCGGCCGATGATGCGGAGCGCGATGTGCTGGCGGCCACGGCGAGCTACAACGACGAGTACAAGCAGCGCATGCTGGCCATGGCGGTGCCGGACCTCGCGGCGCCACCGCCGCGGCCCTTCATCGGCTTCTCACTCGCCGAAGACGTGAAGAGCGGCATCTTGATCGTTGACGGGTTGTATAAGGATGGACCGGCGTACCAGACCGGCGTTCGCATTGGCGACGTGCTGTTGCGCATCTGCGGCGTGGACGTGAACACGATTGCCGAGGCGCGGCAGGTGGTCGACACGCGTTGCCGCTGCGGCCGCGTCGCGCCCGTGACGCTGGTGACGGAGATGAACCAGCAGTACACCGTGGCACTCTGGATCATGACCGCGGACCCGCAGCACAGCGACAAGCCCTTCTTCTTCGACGTCCGTCAGCACGACCGGGTGGAGAGCCCGCGCAAGAAGGTCATCGTGGAGTCCATGGACGTGCTGCAGAGCCCGTCGATGTCCGCCGCCACGACCCCGCGTGGACCGCTGTCGCGCACGACGACCCCACACCGCGCCGCCGATACGCTGCAGCCCACCGCGCGCTCGGCCTTCGTCGCCGCGCCAGAGTACTCCAGCGCACGCAACTCCGTCAGCTCGACAAGCAACCGCTCACACCGCCGCTCCACCGCTGGGCCCGGCGGCGCGCGAGACGCGGTCGACCCGTCGCCGCTCTCTGCGGTGAGCTTCACGCCGCCTAAGCAGGTACGCAGCCGCCGCACGTGAAGCCCTCCCCTCTGTACCCAGCCCGCACACGTCCCTTAGCGGCGTGCGACTGTGCGGATGGATGTGGTTGTGTGCAGGGCACCACCTTCGCCATCGCAGAGCTGCGCGCATGTGAACATACCCATACCCCCTGGCGCTGGGCTTTCGTGTTCGATTGTGTTTCTTCACCTGTTCGACGCTGCTTGCGCCGCAACCCACGCCAGCACCGCTCACGTGTGCTTGCGTGTAGGTGTATGCGCATAGATGGGTCTGGGTGCGGTGAGAGCGCCACTTGCTCCTCCGTCCCCCGCCCTCCGGTGTACCCGGCGCCGCCTTCCCGCAACTCAACCGGGTTTGTCGGAGGTGATGAGCAGCGGCACGGCGTTGCCGCTCGTGTGTCTGATGGAGGTGAAGGGTGAGGTGGCAGTGGCGACGGCTGCAATGGCGCCTCCTCTGCGATGTGGTCGCCTGTGTGTTCCCTCCTAGTCTGGCCTTGTACAGTTGCGCCTCTGTGTGTGTGTGTGTGTGTGTGTGTGTGTGTGTGTGGGCGGTTGTGCGTACGCGCCGCCGCGCTCGCTGTGTCGATCATCGACTTCGCTTCCTGTGCCGCGCGGCGCTGCTGCCCTCTGTTGTTCTTCTTTCCCCGTGAGTGCTCCACATTTTTCCTGAAGCGCACCACCCACGCGTGCACACGCACACACATGTGACTCGTGAGAAGACGCAACAGCATGAACGTACAAAGCCGAGCTGACGCTGAATACTGCAGTGTCCGCGCACGCGTGCACGCGACGGCATCGCAGCGTGTCGCGTGAAGCTTGCAAGCCCCGCATCAGAGACGTCCACTTCTCCGTCTAAGCTCTTTCGGGGATGGCTCCGTGTGCAGAGTACCGTGTACAGGTGCAGGCGGAGGAGCCGCGGGTCGGTCCCCCCCCCCCCGATGGAGGCATTCGCCACCGCGACAGGAGGGTTGGCATGCGCAGTCCACTGAGTCCGTCAACGCTGCAACTTCATGACGACCCTTCGCCCCTCCCCCACCCACGTTCTCGTATTGGTGCCCCTTTACCCCCCCCCCCACACACACACACACAAACAAGAGGAGGACCCTGCCACTCCATCCACTAATCCCGATCTTCTGCACGCACGCACCAACCTACGCGTCATCAGTCAACCACCCACAACGCTCCGCCTCTTCACACGTGACGTCGACAGCCTCCCTCCCCCACAAAGGAGCCGCATCGCACCGCCTCGCGCTTCCATCTTGTGTTCTCTGCGCGCGATGGCAGACCCGCTTGCCTCCGCGGCCGACGTCGCCACCGCCTCGCCCGCCGCCGCCGCTCCGGCCTCCGGCATCGTCGCCGTGTGGAAGAGCACGTCGCGGGAGCGCAAGGTCGGTGTAGCGGTGCTGCTGGCGCTCGGGTTGTGGTCGCTGTACAGGTACCTCACCGATCCATCCTCCAGCTCCGCCCCCGACCCCGGCGCGGACCCGGTGAAGTCAGACGACGGCGAGGGCTCGCTGTCCAGCGACGCGGCAGATGATCTGCGCGTCGCGGCGCAGCGGTACGGCACCGACTACCGGGCCCGCATGACGGCGACCACGGTCGTGCCGCGGGCGGGGTCGGGGGCTCGTCCGTTCATCGGCTTCTCGCTGGCCGACAACATCAAGGAAGGGGCCCTCGTTGTGGACGGCGTCTTCGCTGGCGGGCCGGCCGATCAGACCGGCGTGGACATCGATCACGAGCTGCTCTCCATCAGCGGGGAGGCGGCGACGAGCATTGACGTGGTGCGCGAGCTCGTGGCGAAGCACTGTCGGGCTGGTCAGGTGACCCGCATGACGCTACGCTCCAGCAGCGGCGATGACGGCAATGAGATGAGCGGGCGGCCGGCGAAGTCGTACGAGGTCTTGTTGTGGGTGATGACGGCAGACGCCAGGTACCGCGGCAAGCCATACTTCTTTGACACGAACGTGCACCACGTGCGGCAGAGCGATCGGCGGAAGCAAGCGTGGAACTCCACCTTGCCCCAGAAGTAGCGCCGCCTGCACGACTTCGGCAGTCAACACTGTGGGTGATGCCCCCAGGAGCACTTGGCTTTCCCTCCATGGTATGATCCGAACCTGTGCCTTGGTGTGAGCGTACCTGTGTGTGTGTGTGTGTGAGGCGCTCGCTTCCTTCGTGTTCGCTTCCGCTTCATCTCGTGCTTTCTGTCAATTGTTGAGCTCCTTTCCTCCCTCCCTCCCCCCTCCGCTACGCTACCTTCCTTAATGAACGCCTGTGTGCCTCCGTGTGCGTGTGCATGCGTGTGTGTGTGTGTACGGGGACGCGCACTTGGCATACAACGACACTCTCTACCCCCACTCCCTTCCCCTCCGCGGTGTGCCGGTGACCGGGTCTTGGCCTCGCCCTATCCCCGGCTCTCTCTTCCTCTGCCCCTCCCTGACGCTGCTACGCCCGCATCTGCGGTGGTGTGCGCCCGTACGCGCACCCCACGACTCTCCCTCCCCCCTCCCCCTCCCCATCAACACATGCACGCACACGCAAACTCCGGCGCCTGCAGTGCCGAGCCCGCCGCTGCGGCTGTGATATTCTCTGTTGCCGCTCTCCCCTCCCTCTTTTCCACTTCCCACCGTGAAAACGAATTTGTCTCTTCCCGTCTCGTGCTTGTCCTCTTGTGTCGCCCCCCCCCCCCCCCCCCCCCCCCNCCCTCCCCTCCCCTCCCCTCCCCTCCTCACCCACCTGCTTGCCTCGTTCGTCCCTCCTCCACTGCGTCTTGCTTGCGATGCGCTGATGCCGCCGCCACCACGTCAACCACTGGACTTCTGCCTCCCCTCCGCCCCCCCCTTTTTACCCGTTCCCCTCCTCCCCACGACCACTCTCGCCCACGCCCGAAGTGCACGCGTCGCTCAGCGGCGATCGGACCGACATGCGAGCTGCGTCTGCCGCAGCGCATGGCGTGGACGGTGAAGTCGATGACGGTGCGTGGCTGTGCGGCGGTGTGCGCTCTTGCTCTCTCTTGTTCCGTTTTTGCGTGTGCGTGTGTGTGCGTGTGTGTGGGGGGCCGCTCCACCAGACGAGGGCGCGTACTCCTTCTTTATGCGTGGATGCCGACGGCCTTGTCCCGTCACTTGTCCACCTCCACCCTCCTGCTCCTCTTCCCGTTCTCATCCCTTCACTTCTCATCGTCTTCTCCTTCTCCACATCCTTCCGTGTAGCGGCTGCGTTTGTGTGTGTGTGTGTGTGTGTATGTGTGTGTGTGTGTGTGTTGGGTGGGGCACTGCGCGTGGCGTGGGAGGCCTTTAAGCTGGTAGACCAGGCCCTTGTGGTGGGCCGGCGAGCGTGGCTGTCCCGACTCTTTTCACCCTTGATCCCGAGTGCTGATGTGTCGTACCGAGGGCATCGCGTCACGCGGGGCGCCGATGTGCGCTGCGTCGCTCGCGCTTCGTGCGTGCATTTTGTATTTGTGTGTATGTGTGTGTGTGTGTTTAGATGTGTGGGTCGTGCCGTGGCCTCAACATGGACGTGCATCGACTCCTGCCCCCCCCCCCACCCCCTCTTCGGCGTCCATCGCGGCGATGATGGGTGGGAAGAGGGGCCACAAGAAGGGCCTGTGAGGTGCTGCTGGACGGCGCCACGCCACGTCGACTATCGGCACCACCCGTCAGCGGCGGGTGTCCATGACTCTTGCGCAAACAGTGCTCAATTCGCACTACGCATCCCATCAAGTCAACAAGTATTTTGGTTTACGTGCCCCCCTCCTCCCCCGTTCTCCCGGCGGTGAAGGCCACGCCTCTCCGCCCCCTCGCCGTCCGCTCACTAGCCACCTTCCTCTCCGCCCCCCCTCCGTGCAAACGTGCCGTACCACCACTGCCGCCTCTCCCTCTTCTCCTCCTGCACTCTCTTGTCACACAGGCACGCGCACACGCACGCAACAACAGCAAGTACACATCTGCGGAAGGGGCTCTACTCTTGTGTGTGTGTGTGACTGCGCACAGCACCCTGCACGCCATCTGGCAGCTGCCACCCCGCACCGCCTGGCAGACGCCCCATAGGCGATGCCACGTGCCTACTACAAGCCCTTCACGGCGTACGAGGAGGCCGTTGGCTTCCACGCGGCACGGCGGAATGCATACGTCCTGTGCGCCTGCTTCTTTGGGGGCCTGCTGCTCAAGTGTGCCTTGGTCTTCCAGTACGGCTCCGCCGCACACGCCCCGGTGACGTCGGCGCTGGACGACGACCCGCGGTACCAGGAGATGATGGAGCGGCGCCTCGCCATGACGGAGAGCCTGGCGACGCAGGAGTCCATGCAGCGCGCGATGCGGGCCCGGCGGAACGCGCCGCCTGCATGAGATCGAGGACGCACTCCCCCCCCCCTCCACAGACACACACACACACACACGTGCGCCACACTGCCACACCGCAGTCGGCTGATTGCGAACAGCAGCAGCGTTGGTGTACCGAATATCTCTCATTCGTACACTGTCACCTCGCATCCGTTTGCTGATGTCGGTGTGTGCTTGAGTGGGTGGGTGTGCAGGTCCGTGTTGTACCGTTGGTTCACTTGTTCGCTCGCGCTTGCTCGCGTCTGCGGATGTGCTGGCTGTCCAGCACGTGCCATGTTCCTCTTCCCCCACTGACGCAAACACACACAAGCACGGAGAGACAAAGGCGAAGCAGCCGATGATGCTCCGCTGCGTCTGTGGCCGAATCCCTGCACTTGACGGGCTCAACAACTCGGTGCACCGGCGCCCGGGAAGAGGCGAGCCCCGCACATCCCCTTTAACGATGAAGCTCCCTCCTACACATCCTTCTGCCCCCGGTCCTCTCTCTCGCGCAGTCGTACGACTGCTCGCCTCTGCTGCACTCAGGCTCGGGCAGGTCTACGCGCGGTGGCTGCTCCTCGGCCCAACATCCGCCATCAACCCTCGGTCACTCACCCACATCAACACACAACCACGCACATTCCCATTTACCAACAGCTGAGCACACTTGTTGATCACCACGATGAACTCGCGACCCCGCGACGTGTGCACGGCGGCCTTCAACGGCGACACGGCCCGCCTCGAGCAGCTCGCCGTGACCGCCGGCGTCTACGGCGGGCGCTGGCACTCCCCGTTCGCCCTCGACACCGGCGTCGCCGCGCGTGAGGCCCTCGCGCAGCTCGACAGCGCGGGCGACGGCGCGGAGGAAGATGCGGCCGGCGGCGATGCGGATATTGAGGACGAGATGGTAGAGCTGCTCGGGGAGGCGGAGGTGGCGAAGCTGGCGGCGAACCCGGCGCTGTGCGCGGTGGTGAAGGCGTACAGCCTGGACAAGCACGCGGCGGCGCAGGCGGACGGCGGCGGCGCTGGGGACGTGGGGGACGGCGAGGTGGCCGAGAGCGCCGGGGACGAGGAGGACGGCGCAGGGGCCGCTGATGCCGACGATGGCGCCGCCGGGGACGACGAAGACGACGATGACGGCTTCGAGATGGACGAGGAGGCCGAAGAGGCCGCCGAGGCGGACCGCCAGGCGCAGTTGCGCGACTTTGCCCTCTTCAAGCGCCTCCTCGCGCACCAGCAGCACCGCCGCAGCATCGCGGAGCGCCTGCAGCAGCACGGCCTCTTGCACATGAGCACCACGCCACCGGTCGACGTGACCTCCTACGGGATTCTTTTCTCGTGCCGCGAGGTGCCCGTCGGTGCCGCGGCCTCGGCCGGTGACGGGGTGGCGCTGCATGTGCGGTGGCAGCCGAGCCGGCGCAGTCGCTACGCCGGCACGCCACTGCACTGGGCCGTGCTGGCACGCGAGCACGACACGATCCGCTACCTCGTGGAGCACGGCGTGATGAGCGAGTGCGGGCTCATGGCACTGGCGGCCGACGGCTCCGCCGCGGGCGACGGCGCGCCGGTCGCGGCGGCAGCGGCGGCCTCGGCCGCAGCGCCGTCGGCGGAGCTCAAGGTGCTCGAGGCGCTGACGCCGGCCACCATGGCCGCGGCGAACGCGTCGCACGTGACGCTGGATGTGCTGCAGCGGGCCGTGGCCGCGCAGGCTGCCCGACTCGCCGACGAGGAGGCTTACTTCACGGCTCTGGCGGACCGGCTGCGGATGCGCAAGGAGCGCTACCGACTGCGCCGCGAGCAGGCACGCGCGCTGCGGCAGCTCGAGGCGGACGAGGCCGCGCGTCGCGCCGAGGCGGAGGAGGCGGAGGAGGCGGAGGAGGCGGAGGAGGGGGAGGAGGACGCCCAAGACGACGCCGACGACGCGAACGAGGGCGACTACGAAAAAGAAGAGGATGATGCATAAAGGGGTCGGTGGCGTGGTGGGGGACGACACCGACCGCTGCCGCTGCCGCACGTGTGTCTTCGCCGCGGCACCCGCATCGTCACTTGACACGTTTTCGCGTCCCTCTTCACCACACACACACACACAGAGACACGCGGCTCGCTTCCGCATCTGCGTGGCCTGTGCGCTGCCCTTGCGAACCGAGCCCTTCTTCGGCCCCCCCCCCCACCGTCCTCGTATGTGTTTGCGTGCTTGCCTCTCCGCGCGTGAAGACGCTTGACGTCCTGTCGTACGCTGCATGTAAATCAACGATGTACCATAGCACAGCGGTCAGGTGTTGCACCATCACCGCCCGTCTTGCTTGGCTTCGACCTTGGCCGATACATACACACACACACAGGAGCTTGTCCTTGTCCGAGTCTGGAACTTCCTCGTTCATCCGTTCCTTCTCTGTGTGTGTGTTTGTGGTTGTCTCGCACCTTCTCCACGGATCGTCCTACTCCCTTATCCGTCACGAGGACGCTCCAAGCCAATCAACTCCCACCACGAGGCAGACACGCACCGCCGCCTTCTCACGCACGTGTGTTCTCGCCTGCTTTCACCTGCATGCAAGCGCGAGCGGTGGCACTACGCGTCGACGTCGGCTTCGGCCCTGGTGTGCCCATTGAGTGTGTCGACGCACAGACACACGCACTCGCGCACAAGACTGTGTCCTCCTCAGTAACAACCATGACGGGCTAAGTGCGGCTTGCACAACGCCGCATCACGCGCAAGTCGTCGTGCCCCATGCGCCCACTGGCCACTGTCCTCCCCACTCCCTCCACCCCCGCCCCGGTGCTCCTCTGATCTCGCGCCACTGCCGCCACCACCAGCCAGCCACACGCGGTGATACCCGTGGGAGCACCAACACAGACCCCACGTCACCCACGTGCCGACACACACTCAGGCCCCCCCCTCCCTCCCCACACACACATGTACATACTACGGTGAAGGTGTGCCTTGGACCGTGAATGTCGACCACCACGCGCCTATCATTGTTGTCTCCAAAGCCGGCGTGAGCACATCGCCGGAAACGGCAACAACAACCCCAGAAAGCGGTCGAATCTCGGCACGCAGGGGAACCTGGGAAAGCGACGACGTCGTCAAGTCGGTGACTCCACCGATGTCCGCCAAAACACGCTGAGAATTTCCAAAATTCAGCTCTCCATCTGGGCTGCGTACCTGCGCTCACCTAGCCACATATTTAGCGTTTGCCGACCATGAAGTGGAGCGGCGGCGAAGCTTGCCACGCAGGTCCTCCATCACCGTGAAGGCGGGGCCCACCACGGCCCACCCCGGGGGCTGCACGGCTCCACGACGTTTGCGTCTTGCAACGCGCCTGTATCGGTGGCGGACAATGCCGCGGGGCGGTGCAACTCGGGTAGGGTGCGCGGGCAGTGGTGCAGCCACCTCCAGATCTCGTCTAAACGCCGTCGCCTTTCCGGCCTCAGATCCGATGTCACCTGAGCGTAGTCCAGGACCCTCCACCCCGCGCGACTTTCAGCGGCGCGGACTTTTCTTCTGGCGTTTGGGGAAGGCGTGCGCGAGCTCACCGTGGGAGGATGGAGTGCAACGGGGCTGGCAGCGGCGTATCGACGAGCGTCTCGGCCCACGCGTTACCGCAACTGTGGCAGGGCACCCCGCGTACGCTCCCCCCCCCCAGCACCTGGTGTTCGCGGGGCGGTGTGGATCGACAACATCCAGTTCACGGGGGCCGCGACCAAGCGTTCAGGCTGCCCTCGACCGGGGTGGAAACATGCGCGAAGACAACAC